>JANSTU010015909.1:0-14419 GCA_027564075.1 Bolitophila hybrida | reverse complement strand
ATATAGATATAGTTTTTTTAGTATACGTGTATAACTAACTATACTATATATAAATTTCCGTGAACAATGGACGCAAAGTGTTATTTATTATTATTATATTTTTTTGTGTTTTATTCAATAAACAAATAATGAAACAATGATTAATCCTACGCAGGGCAGCCCGCACCATAATTCTGAAAAACGCATCAGAGAAAAAAACTAGAAACTGGAAACCTGCAATTTTTTTTTTCGAAAAATGGAAAATCAAAATCAATCCAAGTAAAATGCAAGGGATATTCTTTCAATTCCGCCGCAGTGCCAAAAATAAAATGAAACACGTACTCAAACACTCATGTGTGGTGTTAGTTTCTTGATCAAGAAGCAACACCTATCTAGGCCTCACACTCAACGAAAATCTCACACCGACAAAATCATCGAAAATGACAACCTAATCTCGCGAATACTATACCCTCTAACTGCAAGGAAATTTCGTATCTCATTCGACAATAAACTGCTAATATTTAAATGCAAATTATTCAAATTACGCAAACCGATTCCTAAAACACGTCGTTGGAGTTCAACCTTGGAATCGAACCACGACCTTAAATAAACGAACAAACATGGTTTTGCTATCACGCTTTGTGTAAAGAACTACAAACTCAGACTACGAGCTGATTCGACGACAAAATTTCCTCTAATACGGCCTCTCCAGTCTTATTTGTTAAGTCCTATTTATTTTTACGTATATACCCAACGGGTTTTTTTAATCAACATTCCCTTACATTATTATCTATATAAATTCGTATTATCATCTCTGTAAAGCACTATGCTAACCACCGACACAATAAAAATGTTATGCAGGCGTTAAAATTTTCGTTAACGTTTTGTGTATATCTACCGGTGCATCTTTCTAAGAAACGGGGATTGTCTATCATACTTGTCGAATGCTTGTTTAGCAGAATCGTGAGGGACTTTTTCACCATGCGGGCAGATTTATTTTTATGTTCGTCATCAGTTGAAAATGTATTATGGATAATATTTCTTTTTAATTTCGTCGACCGAATCGGGATGTCTTCTGTTGGCAAGCATCCGAAATACTTTTCCGACATCAGTGGATGAGACCCTTCTCAAAACATTTGTACGTCACCGAGGCCCAAGTCTATGGACATTTAAGGTTAGTATTGTTATTCCAAATGGTCTAAAAACATATTAACATTTAAAGCATAAAATATGATCTTTTTTAAAACTTTTGATCCAATTTGTATGTATAATTTGATAACAATTGTACCAGAAAATATTTTAAAATTTCTCAAATCGTTTAATTTTTTTAAGATATTGCCTGCCATGAGTATCTTTATAGCTTGTATACATTTTGTTTGCCAAAAATGACAAGTTTTTTTCTAACGGTTATTTATTTTAAATGTCAAATGAAAAACAAATAATGGAGCCAAATAACTAATTGGAAACGCCAGATTTGTGTGCGGTTTTGGTTTCTTCGATGTGATTTTTGGTAATATTATAATAAAAACATAATTTGACATTTATTTTTTTTAATTTTGTGTTTAAATAATACAGAAATATTGGATTGAAAAGGGGTTGCATAATTGGATTCTGTAATCACCTGTGGGACATATAACCAGTGTGCGATGACGCACACGGGATTCGTTGACCATTACGGGTTCACACAACTGGTCAGGTCATGCTAATGTGCTGTTTTGTGCTGAACTACTCCTATTGTATCTTATCTAACACTCGCAACACATCTCCGATGATTAGGAGTCTAATTTTGCACTGACGCACTAACAACTTTGCAAGGCAAATGTGCATATTTTTGAGATATATCCATGCAGAAAAACATAGAAAACAATTTAGCAAAATATGCTGTTTGGTTATTTGAATTACTATTTGTATGTCGTAGTAACTTACGTATTTTACTGCACAAATATAATCAGAAAGTGTCATAAAATTATCAATTAAGGCATTATGACTAATTTGTAATAAAACAGGGTCAAGATATAATAATATAATATAACCAAAATTTAGCAAAACTAGCCATCTTAGTAATTAATTGAAATTATATAATAAAAAAACATATTCGCCTGTTTAGAAGTACTCGTAATATTATTTATTAAATACATTTTTCATTTAAATCATTCAATCCAATGCTGTTGTTTTTCTTAAAACAAAAAAGTTTCATACAAACGTTATCCCCATTACTCAATGGGGGTTGAATGACGCAATCTGATGCCCGATTCGTACTCAGGAGCTCATTTACTTCATTATTGTGTAAAACTTTTTTTAACGTCACCTCCTAAACTGTAGATTTGCAAAACTCTTAACCAATAATATTTGACTACCGAAATTGTTTTTACCTTGGATTATACCGCATTTATATAATCGCTTTTATGTGTGTAAAATTCCAAATAAATTATAAGATTTTGCTAGATTTATAAGCATATTTGTGTTTTTTTAAATTTTATTTCACTTTTCTAACTTTAAACTGGCCTTAATCCAAGGATCGTAACTTTTAAAGTGTACTTCAGTCGTATTTTGTATTTTATGTTTTTGGATGACGTCTGCGGATTAAAATCTTCTAGGTAATATTTTACCCAGCGCCATCCCGCGCAAAAATAATACAAATAAATCAGACGAAAATTGATATATAATTTAAATTAATGTTCACAATAATTGTAATTGCAATTGTTGTGTATGTTGCGCAGATGCGTCGTAGTTGGCAGCGTCCAGAATGCAAAAAGAAAGTTTTAACCATTTGCATTTGTCATTTGTCCAGCAACTGTCTTATGTGTCTCGTTACATTGCCCCCGACGCGTCAAGATAGAAAGTGGCGTTTCTTGGAGATTTTGCTTCTTATCTGTACCAATTTCTTAATTATCAATGTAGGCTGTGATTTGGTTAACGGGTTTAGTTTAGAGTTCGAGGTAATGTTTGCGTACAAAACTGTATGGTTGTCTATACAATTGACGCATATGTTATCACCCAAACACTTGCCTAATTTTTTAATATTTTATTGCTTTGCACTTCTAACATATATGTCAGCAACAAAATGACTTATTTACACTTACATACTAATACATACTTACATACTAATACAATTTACACTTACATCTACATGTGTATCCTGACTGGTACGACGCCGTAGTGCAGTCTGGGTCTACGTAATTAACTCCATTGGGTTAGTCGACGGTCATCCTTTGCGCTCTTCTTGGGCAACGCCTGAGTTTTTTTCAGAATCTCGGGCCCTTTATGTTTCGTCTGCTGTATTGCTTGTTTCTTTTTTATTATTCTTTTTTGATGGCTAGGAATTATCCTAGAGGGTGCTTGTGTAGGTGAAGTTGTTGTTTCGGAACTGAAGTATCGTTGTTCGCTTTACCCCAAGCTGGGTCAAGTTGACATAGCTGGTATTAGTTTACGGTCTTACGGTTGACGAAGGTCTTTTACATGCCACTTGCCGATATTCTTGCCCATTTTATTTTTTAGTTCATACACCAGTTCTGACACTTTTTTCGTGATCGTACATGGTTCATATTATATAACGGCGCAAATTTTTTTGAGAGAAAATCTGGTGATACATTTTTTTTTTAAATCGTTTTTCCTACCTGAAACTTGCTAGCTGGTTTCTTGCAGTGTTTGATGCATCGCAGTGTATAGCAAACGGTTGCGAGTAATCTGGTGTTGCCGGACTGGAAGCTAGACGAACTATCGTAATTGCCTCAACCTTCGCGGAATCTGTTCTCAGTCCATAAATTTCAGAGACGGTATGCAAAACGACACTTTTGTATGTTTATCGTTAAGTTCGTTTTCTTCAGCCTTGCAAAGACGGATTCGAATACTTTGCGGCTGTTTTTACGGAGCTGCGTAAAATGCAATTCAGCCAAATAATGCACTTTTTAGTAAACATTTATTAAACATTAATGAAAATAGAATAGAATAATGTTGTTCCATTTTGCTTTGTGACAAAAATAAAGCAAATTCTCATTGTGTGTAATAACTATCGAATTTTATAAAATAAAATGACAAAATAAAAAATGTTGTGTCATCATCACAAACTCATTTTATTGAATAATTGAAATGATAGTTGATAGCCTTTAGTTTTAGTTTCAAGCATAAATAAATTGAATAAGTTACAAAGGATTTCGACCGTTTTAATAATGAAAAAACCTTTCGTAAAGGTTAAAATTTTTAATTTTAGAAAGCGCACAAGGTATTTGTTTAAGAATTATCTCAATATTTTTTTGGCTTCTGGTTATAATCTTTCTATTTGAAAATATATCGTGGCTGTTTGAATGTTTTGATAACTATATTTTATACAACCATAATTATTTTATAAATTTTAAAAGTCTAATATGGCTTCACTATTTACACGAAACATATTAATGTAATTTTGAAGAATACATACGAGGAATATATACGTGCATTTTACATAAAATGCTCTTGCTATTAATAAACTAATTCTGAAATGATGAATCTATAATTTATTTTAAAAGCACATACTCTTTTACGTAGTTTTATTTACACATTATTTCTTTTCTGAAATACAGATTTATTGCATGAATGTTGTTTAATATAACAAATAAACACACACGTTGTTACATAAAATCGTCGTAGTCATATGATTCGCCATAATCTTTGATGGTAGCCTACATTTAAATGTATTTATTAAAATCATTATATTAGTGAATTTATATTTTGAACATACATTGTCGCCTTCCAAACGAAGTTTAGCTTTTCCTTTTCCTTTTCCACCTGCTTTTTTGCTTTTTTCTTTTTCAATCTTCTGTTTTTCCACATATAAATTATCAACAGTCTTTTTGATTTTTTGTAAATCGGTTGAGCTCACTAAACAAAAATGAATAAACAAATTGAATTACTCTATAAAATATATTATTTACTTACGGCTAAGGCATATATTTTGTACCAGTTGTTCTACAAAGGATGGAAAATCCTCCAAATGTTTAAATTGAGAAATTTTTTGACCAATTGCAACCGAAAACTCAGTTAATTCAGTTTTATTAGCAGGATTCATATTATCAATTCCAGACAGTTTATCTTTATCAACAATGCCAAAAGTGTCCATAGCAGCCCGAAGATCTGCTTCCTCTTGAACTTTTTGAATACGCAGTTTTTCGGCTATTTTTTCTTCGGGTGTCAGATTTTCTTCACGTTCTCTTAATTTAGCTTCAAGTTCTTCTTCTCGCAACCTCTATTTATGACACAAAAATCAAATAAAGTTTGTAACAATTTGAGCTTCTCTAATTTAAAAATAAAATATTTAGGCATAATTGTCAATCAAAATGTTTACCTCTTTTTCTGCTATTTTTTCTTGCAGAGATTTTTTTGGTTTCGTTTTTACCATTTTTACTTCGAATTTTTCCTCATCACGTTTTTCTTCAGTATCAGCTTCATCTTCCCAACTATCCTGTAATGCAAAATTATATATTGGCTCACAAAAATGAGGTCAACTTAAATTCTTAAATTATATACAACATAACCCTATTTTTTTTAAATAAAATATAAAAACAAACTAAATACCTTTACGTCTTCCTCATCTTCACCATCCCATTTATTAATAATTTCCGGTTTTGGTGGAATAACCAGCAATGATGGATCATCTGCACCCTTTTCTAGAATGTGACAAAATATTCGTTCAAGCAATGACAATAAAAAAAAACTATGGTACACACCCCAATCTTCCATTGTAGAATTATTAGTGCGAATTTTAAGTTTAAAGAAACACGTAACTATATTTAATAATTTTGAAGGCGGTAAGTTAGTTCTTTGTTTTAAAGTTGAATTATGTCTATTAAGAAAGAAAGTATAGTCTAACAAAATTCAAAGTACGTCTACACTCTACACATGCATATACAACGAAACAAATCAAGATCCACTACCACACGAAACCGTTGTCAAACGACACGCGACAATGATATGTCATATACAGTGCTGTCGAAGTTCCAAAAAAAATCGAGTACATTTAAAAAGAATCCTAGTACGATATCACATTTGCGAGTAATATTAGAATGGAGTATTTATACTCGTATTTATACGAGAAGAGCAGCTCTTGAACGTTCATTTACACGAAAATGTATTTAGTAGTCCCTAATTTAAGTGGGTAAATTTCAATTTTAGAAAATGTTGGTCAACTTTCAAAAATTTGGTCAAACTTATGAAAAAAAAGATGTGTGTGGCCTGGCGTTGTCCTGGTGGAACACTACACCCTTCCTATTTGCCAATTCTGGACGCTTCTGGTCGATCGCCAGCTTCAAGCGGTCCAGTTGTTTGCAGTAGATGTAGAAATTACAATCGTGTTTAATTATAATGTAAGTATTCGGATAAATGTATATGAGTATAATAACAATAATACAAATAATAGTATTTTATCTTTTCCTGGTTGATTTACAGGACAATTATACAATTATATTATACATTATTGCAAGAACTACACTCGTTGTCCGCTCACCTATGAACTCAAAGATTTAAAGGATCCATTTATGTTTTCATTTATTTTTTTATTTACTTATATATTTATTATTATTATTATTGTTTTAGAATTCGATTGCAGACAAGAAATTGGAATGACCAATGCCAAGGATCCCATTTACGAATGCACATTTTTATAATATTTATGGGGTAATGTATATTAAGTATTTTATTAATAAAGAACAAAATACAATTTTCTTTAATATTTTGTATTGAAACTGTTATTTAAATAAAAATAAAATTAAATGAGACTGTAATTCCTATCCTAAGTTTGAGTACCCAATTATAATATAGCGTAATACATTTCTAATAGCAATATGTACTTAACAAATCATCGGAATACTGTAATTGAGTAATCCTAGTATTTGTTCCTAGTTTGTAAATGATTTGTGATGATTGTCATAATCGCTGGAATTCAAAAATGAATAATCGTCGGTGAATCATGGTCAAATCCTCCATACTCTTTCTACTCGAGTGCACGGAACTAAGCCGCTCAAGTCTAATTAATTTTCGATCTGACCAGATCTATATATTGACACGCTGCTATTTAAAAGATAGCAGATTATGTCGAGAGTTCTGGTCAATTTTGGGATGAGTCGTGTAGAGAGGTTGACTATACAATGGGCCAATATATACGAGCTAGATTTTACTCATACGAGTCTTCTCCCTCATCCATTATGATAATAATCCTAAATCCATTTATAATTCACTCGTAGAAGTGTCAAAATATTGTGTAGTAGATGTGTGAATTTGTATGTCTACACGAAGTTCGAAAAAGGCGAAATAGCTCTATAAGGAGGATCCCGTTTGGAACGAATCTGGATCCGTTCTCAAAGCCGTTCTGGATTGTTCTAAAGAGATCCGCGGTCGACCGGAAATGCCTAACTTTACCGGCATTAATAGATTAGTAGTGTGTCGTCTGTGTAAATGTCATAGCAAGTCATGCCTGACACGACAGGCCTGTGTCATGCCTGGAATTCCGAATGGGATACATCGCACTCAATGGGGTCTACCACACAAACGTCAAACTGTGTAAGAGATTCTCTTACGTAAAGACTGCTATGATTCGTGTACATATTAAGATACGACGTCGCTTAAAATGTATCGCATCATAGCAGCTCCCAGCTCTTACGTTAGAGAATGTCACGCAGTTTGACGTATGTTGAGGTTAACCCCAATATCGCTATACACTGCTAAAAGTATGGGAGTAAAATATTCAGGCCTGAGAGATTCGGATGCAGCGAGCATTGGGTTCTTCGAAAATTGGATGTCAGCGCTTCACAGTTTACTCGACAGTTTACGTGTATTTTATATTTGAGCGAGCGTCATTCGGAAGTTAGATGATTCGGGCCTAAAAATTGAGCAAAACTAACGAGTCTTTTCGACTCTTTTACTTCAAGTAAAAGACAAATGAATCGATCATTAAAAACGTATGAGTTACGCATCTCTAAGCAAAAAGTCATTTTAACATTTTGACAATTCGTTTTGGTACATTTATAATTGTATATTTTAATTTTTAATTTACTTTGCGATAAACCTGATGCTTTTATATTTATAATTTATAAACTCTTTAACGTGCGTTATATAAAAAACATGTTTCTAAACAGTGAAATTGATGATTTGAGAAGTGTATCAATTGACCGCATAATAAAAGAATGTATAATATCCTTTTTAATTATATTTCATTATCATAAATATATATTTCCTAAATATTTCCAGTATATAAAAAATATTATTTCTTAATAAACATTACTTTAAAGCACATAACTATAAATAACACACAGTCTACCAACGACGAGAATATAATATTCATATTTAAGTTTGTCTTTACAAAAGCTGTAAAGACAATTCATCCAAGTTTAATACAGGATAAAATTACTAACTTAGTACTCCCGGATTTGCAATTTTTTGTTGTCAGATTAATAAATAAACTTAATGTAGACAAAATCAAATTTTATCCTATAATCACAAATTTATCTGAAACTATATGTTTATTGTCAAACTTTTTGGAGTATATTAGTAAGAAAATGTCAGAGATACCGGATATTTTCAATATAATCATGCAGAGTATGAGCATAAACCGAATTTTGTACGAATATTTTAAATTTAGGTAAGTTATTTTACGATTTAATTTGTGTATACAGAAATGTACATTATTATTAAGGCAAATATGCGATTCACATTCAGCATACACAATTATATTAAATAGACTGGACCATCAAATATCAGGTCGAAAAAAAATTATAGCGTTAGGGCGAATAATAAAATAGTGATTCTATGAAATTAATAAATTATATGCAATTAGCGATTTTATCTTGACATAAGCTCAACCGACAATACATACAAAAAAATTATATTCTATTATAATTTACTTACTTAATGTAGTTTCTCAGGATTGTCTGCTCCAAATATTTGTTTGACAATGGATACCCATCCCAGTCATGTCAGAAGATATTGATCTTCTGTGATATGACTGAGATGAAGTATGTCGAATTCCATGTTAAGTATGAACCTTTCAAGTGGTACCCAAGTTTTGAAAGAGTAGGTTGATATCATGTATGTCTTGTTCAAAAAATGATTTGTAAATCTCGGTTTACCTTACACACATACTTACTGGTGACATAAATCACATTTGTAAATGCGAAGCAGTAACCAGTGTATGTGATGGAGCTTTAATAGAAAATAATAGAAAAAAATAGAAAAGAACTGTAATCTCATGAGTTTTTATTAAACAATAGATATAAATTTGTGTGTAAATAATAAATTTAAAACTAGCGGCTCATCTCGCTTTAATTCATTTTCTAAATATATGTAATGATGTGTTAGGTAGTTGAATAGGTTATTAAAAGTGTTTTGAAATCTATTTGTTGGATGAGTGGAAGTATTGAAAATAGAAATGGTTTGTTCCTATATTGGCTGGGGTAACTGGAAAATTAAACTCAGATAATACATTCGTATCAATGGTATTATTAAACCTATTAGTACTGTCTTGAGTCTTTGAGACTCATTTGAACTTTGCACTGCTTACCTGTCGTTAAAATAGTTTTTACATAATTGTGGTTTTTTTGTATTTTAAACTACAAAAAAATGTATAAATATTTTTACATTTATTTAAAAAGATGAATAAAAAAGTACTTAATGTTTGTAATTTTACCAAGTAAAAAGAACCTTTTGGGTCTATATAGGTAATTACCTGTTTTGGGGATTTTAAATTTAAAGTACATAAAAAGTGTACATCTATTCTGCACTCTTTCAAGTTTGGTAATGTTTATTATGGATTCCATATCTGAAAACAATATATAATTTTATAATTGTTGACTGTTTAAAGAATTCTTATAAGTTATCATTATGATCATTATTAACATATAAGTGCTTGTCAGTATTGAAATAAATAGGGATAATGCATATTCCCAAAAATCTATGATTTTTTTTAAAGATTTTTAAGTTAATTTTGATGACAAATACGTTATTTTTTTATATTTTGGCTGTAGAATAGCGAAAACTCTGTAATTACAAAGTGTATGATATACAGTTACGTGGACACAATTACAAACGAGTCGTAAGGCAGTAATGTTTAGTAATAGTTGTATACTTCTAAGTAACAAATATAAACAAATCATACATGACAACTATTTTTAAATGCGCCCTAGACTTTACAGACTTATTACTTTTCTGATAAATAAAAGAACATGTGAAAACAAATTATATTAAGAAAAAACAAAAAGATTTAATTAAAATTTTATTCAAAATAACACATTATATCTTTTCTAGTAAATGTATTATTATTTTGAAACAATTGTTATTAATTACTGCTTCGCATCTTCTTGGCATTGATTCCACAAGTCCTTGGCAAACGCTATTTGGGATTGAATTCCAGTCATTTTCCGTTTCATGATAAAGGTTATAGTAATTGTTTATTTTAAAGACCAACCTTGCGTTTTACAACTTTCAATAAACTTTCAATTGTATTTAAATCCGGACTACAAGATACTACAAAAGAATCACAAAATTATCTTTTATCGAATTCCTTTCGATTTGGGCGCCGGGCGAAGGTTGTCTTGATGGAACCACTATGTAACAGGCATGTTATCCTCGACATATGGAAACAAAAATAAAAATGTACAGTCAAAAGACAAGCCGCTGTTATCAAAAAACAGAATCAGAGGCGCTTGCGGTGGGTAAAATAGAAAAAGGATTGGTCCGAAAGACAGTGGAAATAAGTCATCTGGAGCGATGAATCTTGATTTGAAGTGGCGTTAAACAACACAAGCCCTAAAATAATAAGAATGCCAAACGAATTACTGTAATCGAGTTGCATAAATTGCAAGGAAAAGCTTTTGCGTATTTACTTCAAGAGTTTGATAGTTTAGTATGACGTTTGACGGACGTTACGTGTAAATTAAACGGTTTTAAGTTGATTTAAATGAAGAATACCCAGTGTTAAATGCAAAACGCATCAAGTGGTTCTTTTATTCTTAAATGTAAGAGTAAGAATAACTATGAAAAATTGAAAAACGACATAATAAAAAAGATTGGAGAGCAATGAGATGTAAAAAAACACAAATTAAAATTATTGGAAAACATTATATGTTACATTAAAATACAAAATGAATGGCATTCGAATGCAACATTTTCGGTATTAAAATCGGTAAATTCTCGTTACAAAGATTATTTTGTAATTTTAGTAATGCCGCCAGCTTTGAAAAAATATGGACGCACAAACAAATTGTTTTAAATGTTTTGGTTATATATATTTATATATATTATTTATTTATTATTATATATTTGTTGATTCGGGCACAGATGTCAATGTATGTGCCTCCATCAACAGTTAACAAGCTTCCGAGGTAGCAGAATTTATCAACAATCTCAACGGGTCCACCGTTGAGTTGGATGGGCTGCACCCGTTAACTCTACATACTGTAAGAAATTATAACATTTAATCGAGTTCTATGGAATGCATAAAATAGTGGACTACTTTACACTTGTCACCCGTACTATAAAGTCCATTATTGATTTAGTACTTACAAACTATTAAAAAAAATAATTAAAAGTAAAGTGATGTTAATAGAGCAAATTTCAGACCATGAAACCATAAATAATAACATTAAGTGCGCAAAAGGTTAAATCCAATCATCGAAGTTAAGCTGTGATAACTAATTACGAAACTGAGTGGAATGCATGTAAATACGCTAGAAATGGAAGAAGAAGTTATGTTAAATATTAAATCAATAAATCGAAGGGTGATCGAAAAACCATGTGGAAATGTTTAAACCGACTGCTTGGTAATAAGAAATCAACAAATTGTCCCGAAATTGAATTTAATGGTACTGTGATAACAGCTTTTGAGCATGGTGTGAGTGGCAGAGAGCTTACGCATCGCTCACTGCTCCTCCTGTAGATGTTTTAAAAGCTATTAATCCAATTTACAAAGATATGACGAAGAAAGATTTTTTTAAAAAAAATAATAATGAAAGTTATAATCAACTGATTTGGAAAATTTCGCCAAAACATCTTCCAAACGTCTCATGCATTTGCTTGCATATTTAACAATTTTTAACCGCAAGCATACTCTAAGAGGTATCGCAGGTGCAGGTACTGTGTCCTGCGGATGCGAATATATCGCAATCGTATTCTTATTCTATATCGCGCGGATATACTTGTCCAACCGCGCGACCAAATTTTGGGTATTCGCAAAGCGAATAGCAATGCGAATACGAAAGTTTATTTGTTATTTCTCTTACTTGTAGTATGCCTTGTGTCTTAAATTGTCTCACTCATACTCGAATGCATATAATTACGGATAGTCGTGTCATTATTTTTCGGCTAGACCTATGCCTAGTCTTGCGAATATATTTGCGTATATACGCATACATAGACTCGCGTATATACACAGGGATATACTTCAAAATGTCTCAATCATACCCGCATACATACTCTAGTCTAAGGTTTAGCCGCGAAATAATTACACGACTATCCGTGTAATTATTTCGTGGCTAAACATTAGACTAGTCTTGCCATTATACTTTTAGTTCCCTGCATATATACGCATACATAACGTACATGTATACTCCAAATAATAATAATGTATTTTATGTATACTATCGAATATACTGTTTATTGGTTTTATGGGTTTATTTATTTATTTAATTTAAAACACACACAAAAACTAACGTAATTTACATCTAAAGAATTAAGCCTACATAGACCTCCAACATCCAACAGCCATCTTTTTTTTGAATAGCGTCTGTCCAAATTCTGAAACAGATATATTTGTAGAAACATGTATTAAATTAATTTGAATGTTATTTTAAAGTTATTGGATATATATGGTTATGCTAACATGTTGTATGTGAATTGTTGTATTTGTTAAATTCAAAAATTTGGTATATTACAATTTTCACAGATAAAATGTTTACCGCTACATGATATGTATGTACATATAATGCTTGATATTTTTTTATTCTTATAATACATGATATTATAATGTGCATTATTGTATTATATGCATAAGCACCAAATGTTTTCTTAAATTAAATATAAAATTATATAAATCGTTCATACACAGCACTTATCACTATGACATATTTTGACTATATTTTGCACAGTGGACCGATATTTATGTTCAAGACATTTTGTAAAAACATCTATATAAATATCACTTGATATTAATATGCAATAATTTGAAAATTATAACATATATAATATAGTATAATTATATAATAAAACACAATAAATGAGCATTTTTGTTTTAGTCTTCTATATATATATAAGAAGACTTATAATCCCGCGTTGTCCGTCCGTATGTCCGTTTGTTTTGGAGTTCCGGAATTTTATAAAAACTTTTCGGCCGGGGTTTCCCGGAGCAAAAACGGAAATTAAAACATTTGCTTCAGAGCTATATCTAATCATTAACAGAATTTTTCCGGTTGATTTTAAAGGTATATATTATAGAAGACGGTTTTATGAGATAGTTTTGTGTCTCTACTCCAGACTTGTTTATAAAAATTATTAATGAGTTTGTTATCAATTCTATTGAAATATAATCATTTTTAAATATTAATTATCTATATCGGTTTTGGACACGCCAAACCAGTGCCAGCTAGTAATAAAGCAACAAGAAGCGCATGTTGGATTTTGAATTTTTTTTATTTTTTTTATTTCTTTAACTTTACCGAAGAAATTGCACTTTTCGTTACTCATTTTTCTTCGGTACCCACAACAAAATCATTTTCAATGATAAAACTTATTTATTAGTCGACCAGTGTACTCATATCAACTATTGCAAATTGCAAGTCGAAGGGCAAAGAACACGATATAATAAAGCCTGTGCTATTTATAATGATTAAGAAGTACTTAATAGCGATTGCATATATTTATTTATACATTTGTACGATTATTGTTGATGATCTTGACATGCTGTTTTTAAATAACAAAGTCAATGTATAATTTATACACTGGCTTACGATTAATTTCTGCATCAGTCCAACAATTCAGTAGCTCCAATACAGTTCGATTTTGTTTACCAAAAGTCAATAAAAATGGAAAAGAACAAAAGTGAGTTTTTTCATAGTATTTTTAAAAATCTATTATATTATAATAATATTAATATTTATTAGCTCTTTTATAAGTTATACAATTATATTTTCTTAATTTCATTAAAATTAGTTGCCAGTTTAATAACCTAATTTGCTTTATTTTGTTAAACTTGTAGATTTGTACATCAATAACACTATCTAAAAAATTCGGATGAAAAATACTACAAATGATTTTTTATCACATAATGATATACAGGACTCTATCCTTATAGCAGACTTACTTTCGAAGACACTGTTTTTTTTATGGAAATATAAATAAAAAATATATAATAAGAAAACCATTGAGCATATCAATATATTGTTCTAATTTATTGTGCATTTAGAGAACCTAATAAAATACACAT
>JANSTU010015898.1:0-14421 GCA_027564075.1 Bolitophila hybrida | reverse complement strand
CACCATGGATAAGCCAGCCGGCGGAAGACCTGTGACGACGAATACCGATCAAATCATGGAAAACATCGAGTTAGACCTGATGGGAGTTAGTCACCAAACCATTTTAAACCATCTGCAGAAGGCTGAATATAAAAAAAGCTTGATGTTTGGGTGCCGCATGATTTGCGAAAAACTGGACCGCTTGAAGCAGGCGATCGACCAGAAGCGTCCAGAATTGGCCATTAGGAAGGGTGTAGTGTTCCACCAGGACAACGCCAGGCCGCACACAACTTTGGTGAATCGTCAGAAGCTACGGGAGCTCGGATGGGATGTTTTATCGCATCCACCATAAAGCCCAGATATAGTGCCAAGTGATAACCACAACATTTGGTGGATTTGCGATCTCTGAACAATTATAGTATTTGGTAGCCCGGGCTTGTAAAAAGTGGCTGCCGGGCTGCGAGTTCATCGCAAATAAGGAGGGGGGTTTACAAAGGGGTATTATGAAGTTGCCGTCTAGATGGAAACAGATTATCGCATATTTGAACTAAATACGATCACTGTAACTCTTTTTATATATTATAGCTTTGAATAAAGAGCAAAAAAGCGGAAGGAGATATTTGACAACCTTATATTTAATATATTCATATAACATAAAATAACATAAATTAATAAAAACAAATTATTATAATCTAACATATAATAATGAAATAAACATTTACTGTCCGACAAAATTAAACATTTTTATAATAAATTATTAGGACTTTTAAATGAGATGAATCCTATTTTTTAAATAAATTCATAATATCATTTATTATTGTGGTTATTATTATTATTATTATTATTTCGCTTTGGCGTATTTGCTCTTCCACCAATTTGCAAATGTCATACACATTTTTTTTGGATTCATAAACCCATCACGATTTTTAGAATTAATTAAAAATGCAATCCTCACAACGGTTTTTGTTGTATTGTTCTTTGAACGAATCCGGCGATATATATTATGTTATATAACAATATCAACGACCATTTCTGTTGGTGGAGTAGCCACAAAAAATTTAAACTTCATCATAAAAAAATGGGAATCTGGATTATTGCAGTTAATTTCTGAAATATTTGGATTTGCATTAGGCCAGATTGAGTCATCCATTTCAAGGCAACTGCCATTAGAATTCATGTTTTTTTAGTAATATCTTGTAAATTTATTCAAACTGTGATGTGTTTGGAGAGTCGTTGTGGCCACCTTTACTCTTAACTACTGAAAATAGGGTTTCGAAGTGGTCTTGACTAAATTTATATGTCAGAAAAAACTTAAGACTTTTCCATAATAAAGCTAAGAAACCCTGTTCTATTATCTGTTTTGAAAATGTTGCGTGTATTAGCAATGTTAACTAGTAATGTTAAAAATATATCATAGCCTCGTCCATAAACTTAAAATACTTAAAATCATTTTTACGATTTAGGCCTTTTTGAAATTTGGTGTAGTTAGATTTCGTCTATTCAATAAATCGAACATTTTATTCGTAATCTTTAAACTCGTCATAGTTATTTTTGCAATAGAGCAACGCATCGAACAGGCGGAATAATTTTAATATTTTATATAATATGAGTAATGAATAATAAAAAATCTTACTAGATCATTGCACTTGGACCATCAGTATAATTATATTCAATTGATAAAAAAATTATTTCAGATTCATTTTCTTTCTCTTCATATAAAAATTCTTGATCTTTAAAAAAAATGATTTTCTTGGAATACAATTTATTCTTATATTATCGATATATCACTTTTGAATCTGATTTTTCGTAAAAAATATTTTAATTATATTTTTTGTAAATATAGTTATTTCTTACAATGATTTTTCTTTAAAATTTGGAAATTTTGATGACACAGCTCGTTTATTCAGTACATTGTGTTTATTTTTATTTGAGAATCATTTTTTAAATGTAAACAACGAATTACACTCTTTTTTATATGTAGACCAGCATTTTCTAGATAATTCAGAATTGCATTAATCAATTTTTGCTAGTGGTTCATCAGATGGAAAACTTAATTTAATTCAATTCTATAAAAAATATCAAACATTTATTAATCAAGCAACAAACAGCACATAATAACAGACAACTAATTAGTTTTTTCATGCAATTATTTGTGTCGGGCAACTATTTCGCATTCACGCTTTTTTTTGTGATGTTAGCACTCCATAGTATTTATGCTCGAAACTAAAAACGGTGGTCAAATTTTAAATCATAGCCGTTTCGAAGTTTTGGTTTATGATCGTTTTACCGGAGAAAGCCGCAAGCTTGAAGTATACGGAGCGTTGCCCTCATACCTGTCATTATCTAAAATTATTGTACTAATACTTTTTTTGTCCAGTTAAAGGGTAACGAGATAAATCCATAAAATGTTGTATTGAAGATAAGATCTTTGAAAAATAAATGATACACAAATTGCTTATTATCATTATCTTCTAAACCGGTCTTGAACCTGGCGCGAAATCCTAACTATTTTCGTTATTTTCTTCATAATCCAGCCGAATGAATTTGTGTTAGGGCCACCAAAAGTAGTTGTGTCTAAGTTTTATAGAAATAAATTTGTTCGTGATGGAATTCGAACGTAATAGAGTTATTTGGCTGGAACATCAACCAGCGAATAAAATAAAGTGAATAAAATGTGTGTCTATCGCACGCAAGGACGATATATGTATATTTTGTATGTATATTACGAATTGAAAGTGTCCGTCGAAACTGACAGTTGGCAATGCGTAAATGGTCGTCTTATGACAGTTCACCATTGTTTACATAATTATGTACAATATAAGTTTTTTTACTGACACTTTTTTTAGTTTTCTTGTTAAATATTTTTGTTTATTGGTAAATAAATCCTGGTTCATTGTGTTGCTGTTGGTTGCCAAAGCCATAAAGCCATGGAAAGAATCCTGAGAATGGCGTTTCATTTTTCTCGTAAGTAAAAATATTGTATTTTTATTTAACCTCAATTTATTCAATTATATTGGCGTATCAAAAATTGTATGGAATATGTATTTAAATTATAGCTTGACAAAAATGAAAATCCGTATCTTTTTCTTCCAGGCTACATTTTGATGCAAAATATACTGACCGTCAGTTTCGAAAATATAGCAAACTTTGTGACAATGCTGTGCCACAATATTTTATATAAAAAGTTTATATAAATACTTTTTAATCGATTTCATAAATGCAAATCATAAACAAATACTCATTACCGAATGTATTGAAAGGCTACAGGAGATTGGTTCGATGGTTTAAATTCAAATCAATCAATGGGCAAAGTGTTAGAAATGAAGTTAAGTGATATTTTCGATTTACAAACGCACTTTAAAATCGACGGGTACAAAGTATTCCTTTATTTTGATCCATGGCACATGATAACATAAAAAGTGATTTTGGAATACAAAACTCATAGTATCAAGTTGAAGTACATCGAAGCTCTACATCAGGTACAAGAGGAAAAAGGCTTACATTTGGGAAACAAACTTAAAGCGAATTATCTTTTATACTTCAAACAAAATATGAAAGTCCACACAATTATTAAATTGTTCTGTTGCTGATGCAATTGAATATTGCAACGAAGCATTGCTGTTTCCCGAATTTAAAGGTTGCTACTGTCAAACCATGAATGCCTCAGTCGACATTCTTAATAGTCGATCCATATATGCTCCCGCATGGAAACGCGCAATTGATGGAACTAATGTGGAAATTGTATAAATGTTTGCCGATGTGACATTGCTGCAATGAGATACGAATCTGGCGAATATGTTGTAATCTGGAAGAAAAACTGGTTTTATCGGGACTGTAATTAGTTTAAAAAGCTCAGTTGAATAATATAAATATCAGGTAGAAGTACATATCACCGTACAAAGCCAGTCAAGAGCACCTGCAAATATTTTTTTATCTTGTTAGAAGTAGATTGGGCTCTAACAACAATACTAAAACTGTATCGAAACACAAAATAAGAGTGGAGGACTAAAATATCCATCAAAGATGTTGTCAAAATTGTCCAAATGTGTGAACTTGAATATAAATGTAATTTCGGGCTTACATTCCACACATTTCCTGAACGAATAGCTAGGACAATATTATGAAATCTAAAAGACATAGTTTTTGGGTCTGTAAATGATGGAGACAAATTAGAAGCTCAATTAGCTTATACGTTAGTATAATTACTTTTTTGTAGAACGTAATAATACTTTTACGGGATTAATGAACCATTACGAAGATTCAATAAAAGTCGTTCGCTTAAATTCGTTCCAAAATGTACACAGTACACAGGGCCATCTTCACAAATTCATAATCGTTGGAAAGATCTAACCTTTCTCTACCAACCTTTGGAAACGAAATTATAACTTTTCTCGTAATACACTAATAATCTGGCCGTCGTAAAAACATCATGGAACAAAGTGCTGTTATTAAATACAATGCCAAAATTGGCACATCTGCCACGCAAACGTTCGAAAGGAAGAAACAAGTTTATGGGAATTCATTGCAGAAGAGCGAAATGTGCACATCAGGATTATAGCAGAGGCCTTGGGAATGCCGTACGGGACTATTCAATCCATTCTCACCGAGGATCTGAACAAGAGAAATGCGCCCGATTTGTACCACACTATTTGAGAGACCATGAAAAATAAATCAAATGGATCATTCAAGAGACGTCATTAGCACCGTTGAAAGTAATACGAGTATCCACTGGCTGTAAGCAAGTGTAACTGTTGACGAGACATGGTGCTTCTAATACGACTCAGAAACAAAACGACAAAGTGCCGAATGGCTGTCAGAACTAGAAGCAAGACCGAGAAAAGTGCGTAAGGAGAAGTCAAAAGTGAAGACAATACTCAATTTGCTCTACGATGGCAAGGACATTGTCAACCAAGAGTTCGTTCCACCATGCCAGACGGTCAATGCCGTCTTTTATCTTGATGTTTTAAAGTATTATTAGCCTACCATGACTAAGGAAGTTGGACACAGTGCCATTCGCGAGTGCGATTATTTGACACAAAAACATGTTTCTGTGATTGGCCACCCAACCATCTGATTTGGCTCCGTGCGACTTTTTCCTATTCCCGTAACTAAAAATGCATCTAAAAGGATGCTATTTTGAAGATATGGCGGCCGTGAATGACCTTGAAAACTCAATCCAATCACTTTTGAATCGCTGTCAATGTTGCATCGACTTCTTTTACTTGAATAAGCATTTATAATATATGAATAATATCAAGCCATTCGTTTTTTATTACAAATTTCGTGCACTAGCCATGCGTTGTTGAGCAACGATCGTTAAGTGCTACCAACGCGTTGGCTGATTTAATATGAGAGCCTCGTACACTACAGTTGAATACGTTGAACATAAAATTCATCGTTGTGGCCACATTTTATATAAATATGTTTTTTGTAATTCTACCAATACGACTGCCTGGATACAGCAGTGATTTGGAGATAAATTATGTTATAAGTTTGTCCATAATTACCTTTAACCAAACAGTAGTATTGCTTGAATGCTGAAACCTTTATTTCTTGATTCATAAATTGAGGATTCCAGATAAAAAATTGAATCAAGAAACATTATATTCATCTGTTAATCAACACGAGTATTGGAAGGAAGGAAAGCTATAATTACTGTCCGCCTTAGTTTTACTTTCCAATCCTTCTAGAATTATCGGTAATAAAAAGACAACTCAGTAAAAATCATGGATATTTGAATTAATCGTCTAAAAATGTCTGCCAAAGGTTAAAATGAAAGCAGCCTAGTAAAAAATAGAGCGGGTTCCAGTATATATAAAAAATATAGTAATATATCTATATACTCGATGATTCCATATACATACCTGTTTCTGTTTGAGCTAAATCCATTTGCAGCACATGTGTCGAGAGAACGTCCACAATTCTTCCCAGAACGTGATCTGACCACGTGACGTTTTTCTTTTCAACCGTATCAAATCCGTATTTGTGTTCTCTATGGGTGCAAACGCATTCGGGCAAACAAAAGAAAAAGTATGTTAATAAACTTATAAATATTGTATATATAAATGTATGTAGATTGTAGAATGGTACATCGTAACTATGCGCAATTTCTCAAGTATAAAGCACACATGGTGCGTTGTACTAAGGGTGGAACGAACTTTGTATATATAAATATATATATATAATTGTGTAAATGTTTTGTTTTGTGATATAAGAAAAGTTTTTAATCACACCTGCGTTGGGGATTCTCATCTGTAGATGGCATTTGACGATAACGAACCAGCCGGGTGGTATCCGAGATTGGTATTACGTCCGAAGCGGTCATCTTGTCAAACATCTCGAGGCTGCCACTCTGCAGACAAGTCCAGGAGACCAATGTTTTCTGGAATAAAAATATTGATGACAATAATTAGTTTCTAGAAATTTTGAAGTAATTAATTTTACTCGATTGTTTTTGTTTTATTTTTAATTACCGTTTCTGTTTCAAATATTTTGTGTAGCAAAAAAACTTTTAGCCAAATGAAAAATGCAAATAAATTATAGGTTTTCATATATACTGGGTGTTATTCTGGCCGACCTTTTAAAATTGTGCCTTTATTAATTATAAAGATCAAACATTCCAAATAGTTATTTAACTCGACATCATTTATGTGGCTTCTTTGGCTGAATTTCAGGGCTGGTTAATTTTTGTATAAATTGAAAAATATTGTTCTTTTTTTTATTGAGAATAAATTGGAGTTCGATGTATAAATTTGACTTTTAATCAATTTCAGTGTTCTTATAAATACATTATATAAAGTTAAGGTCGATTTATATTACGGCAACACTGCTGTCAGCATTGTCAAAACGAGAAGTAGAGATCATGTTGTGTTGCGGTAATATAAATCGTCCTTTAAAACTAAAAATCGAATTTTCAAACAATTGTATTTTTATAATAAAAAACCTAAAAATTAAAAGTTCAAACATCATTGTTTTATAAAATTCTATACAGAATTTAAAAAAAATCTTTTGTCATAAATTAATTTATGTTTAAAATAAACACGTTAAAACAATACAAATGCTGATGACAGACCAAATAAAGGTATGAAAAAAATTAATCGAACACTAACAACAATTGCAATGGAATTGCACTCAGTTCGCTAGAAAGATGTCTAAGAACCTGAATATGTCCCATTCTTTCAGTAAAAGGGGGTAGAGGATTTTAAAACAAATTTAAATTCCGAACAGTGCGTCAAACTCCATCAAAAATCAAAGCAATCCGGAAAGTTGGTGCTGCATACACCTGCTCAGAGAGTATTGAAAAATATAAGTCAATGTGCTACAGGGGTCGCGTTATATTCTAGTATTATCTCACCTATCTCATTTTATCTATTCTCATAAATACTTTTCCTATGTATTTATTTTGCGATTGCTACTCATATTTCTGACAATCGATTACTTTGCGAGTATGTTGGGCTCGAAAAATGTATCAAATAATTGAACCAACAGGAATAGGGATTGATCATTAAGCAAATAGGTCTTTCCTTCCTACTCGTTTAATACATGGATACTCTATCCCATTGATTGGAAGTTCATCTTTCAACAATGGCTCCTTTTTGTTATTTCTACGATATTTTCACAAATTTGGCAATGTCTGATATACCTTGGCAAAAAAATTGAGCACTCATCGTTGATTTTTCATTTAATCATGAATGAATAAGATCAAATTATCAAATTTTAGGTCATCTTTTACTTTATAGTATTTTAATCTAGTTTTTCATACATGGGCCCTTTCTTTTCCAAATACTTAATAATTTTTTTAAGAACTTTTTCTCCAGCCTCTATGTAAATGACATAGTTATCTTTAGATGCGCAGATATCAAAGCTCACTCATTAACTTTTGTCTCTAGATATGCAATCGACCACCAAAAGAGATTTTCCTGGAGTGTAGACAATTTCAATTCCTGGACACTTTAGCAAGTTGCCTTTTTACTAAAGTGTCCAATGGTTTGTGGTCAGACTGTACTATAACATTTCTAATGAAATTGTTCGCACGAGAAAAAAAGGCCAGTAGTTCTTTCTCAATTTGTGTCCATTTTTGCCCGCCTTTAGTAAGACTTAGTGACGCAAATGCTATTCCTGCAGTCCATTCTGCATCAGTACCCAACCTAGGCCACCTTTTGAGGCGTCGGTTTGTATTACTAATAGCAAGTTCTTATCAAATGTGCTGTGACTCTACCATAAATAAGTGTATAGTCTGCGAAGTTGAACAGAGAGGCCACCACTTACGTAGCGATTGGTCGCTGCACGCGAGGTAGAAGTCAAAATGGAGGTGGAAGAAGAAACAGCGGTGACTCGGCCACTTCGTCACCGGCCGTCAAGAAGAAAGCATACGAAGCAGGTTGCGTTGCGCAATTAAATAAAAAGGTACTTTCAATTTTTGAGTTGCTTGAGCCATCAACGATCTGGCCTTCAGATATCTAGATGAGAGTATGTGGAGGCCCAATCGTCAGGGTAGTGTTAAGTGTACTTTTGTCCGTGCAGTGTATTTCAGTTAGGGTATATGTATAGCAAAGTTGTGCCAAGTTATGTGTATTAAATGCTGTTAAATTTATTTTAGTGTTGTTCTTTAATTGGTGAAGTTTGAGCAGAGCCCACAAAAACGGTTCACTCTGAACCGCTGAGTCGCAGCCAGGCAATCGAACCAGCATTCGGGGCGCCCATCGGCTTTGGCGTTCTGCACTTCACTTCGCACTTGTTGAAGATTTAGTATTAAGTGCTAGAAACTGGTTCGTTACACACCTGTTTTGACGCTATTGTTTTTTGTAAATAATCCAGCTCATTTTCATGGCATGAAGATTTGGAATATACTTTCCCAAATATTTGAAAAATCCCAATATTCTCATTACACCTGCTTTGTCGACTTGTTTTGGAATTTAAAAAATTGCCTCGCCGTATTTTTCCACCTGAATCATCCGTTTTGAGATGATCTGTCCCAATATTGTAGTTTATTGTCAATTTGTCATTAAACTTCACATTATTTTACTTTGCAATCCTTAGAATTTTTGATAAGGCCAAATCAATGAATTTTTTGTCTTTCCTACTGATTTAAAGTGCTACATTCAAAAAACACTGCGGTCTGCCGTCCGGGATTGAACCGGCGACCTCCCATAAGTCAGGCCAACGCGTTAACCCACTATGGCTATGGTTTTCAAATTCAACTCCGTCTACATCACCGAAAAGTTTCATCATTTTTTTCATGAAAACCTCCGGTAAATCTAAACTCCCAAATAGAGTCATAATCGTTGTTAATTCCATTTTTTATCTAATTCAAGTTGCTAGAAGTCGTTTATCAAATCTATGACAGTGGACACATCTTTATCCTACTCGGCTGTCGGCATTAGATAATGTTCCCATCTTATACACTCGTTTAACGTGATAGGGTCTATGCAAATTCTCAGACTAGCATCTAGCTTTTCAACTAACTGTACGTTATTTACCCACTCATTCGGGTAATCAACTGGTACCAAAATATGTTGCTTTGTCATATGAACTAGCGATAGCATTTGTAACTTGAATAGTTCTGCCATTTTTTGACGTATTGACATATATTAGTAGCTTGTTCGACGCGTCAGTTCAGTCTATTTTGTGCTATGAATCAACTAACACCGATACAACGAGCAGAAATCAAGTCAAATTGCATTTTGAAACATGATCCATGGCGATGGTGAGTTTTGGTTCAAAATGATGATGCTAATTTCACATTGAATGGCGCGCTTAATAATCCTTGTGAGATATTCGAGAAGCCTCTCCATGATCAAAAAGTGACTGTTTGGTGCGCCGTATTTTTTCGAGAACGAGGCTGGCAACGCCGTTACGATCAATGGCAAGCGCTACAGAGCGAGTAAATTTTTGTATCTAAATCCAAATTTTCAATTTTTTTCGAATTTTGTTTGGAAGCGAAAGGTAGCAGCTCTATCTACAAAGTAGACAGCATTAGGCTAATAAATTATTCGGTAGATTCATTATATTAACGAATCACCAAATGTCACCATTTCCCGAATAGGGATTTCAGGATCTAATATATAATATATGTGAAGTCTTGTCACAGTGACATGTGTTCACTTGACAACAATTCATACCACATTAGTTTACATTGGTAATATAGCAATCCTCATATCCGGAAAAGATAAAATAAAATTATAAATTGTATGCAACAAGCATTAAAAATTATAGAGAAATTGTATATTTGAAAACGACTATCTATCTCCCTTCTAAATCAGCACTGGTACTCTTCTGCCATAAAATAAAATATGAACTTTGCAAATATCTCATATTTTTCACAGAAACTCTGAATCTGTGAACAGCTGGCAGAGGCACTACTATCTTTATCTATGGATCCAGAATGGATGACCAAACTGGAGCTGGAATCTTTTCAGCTAGTTAAAAAAACTCCTTAAATCTTTTGGGTGTTTAAATCCTTTTGAACAGCAAACCTATTATCAAGTCTCACCTAACGAGATCAGAACTTGTTAATGAATGCCAGACCACACTTTACATCCTAGCTACACAAAATTCAGTCGAAATGATTTGGATTCCCGACAAATTGAAATTGCCGATGAAGATGTACAATGAGCCTATATTTTGGCCTGATTGCTGATTGTTATTTTCTTTTTTTGACTTCCAATAATGCTAATATCGCCTTCATCATCAGAGGAATCCGTAGATCAGCTTTTGAAGTAAACGTGTATCGGAACATATTGACTTAAAAAATATATTCTTATATTATATTTAAAAATGATATCAAGAAAATAAATAAAATCATCGCAATTATATTTCAAATCACTCAACTACTCACTATAAATGTTATTCAAATCATTCTCAAAGTAGAAACAAAGCTTACCTCATTTGCACAGTTCTTCCACGTACTGCGTGCCTCCCGCGCAAACGTTATCCATGAGTTGGCCACCGTAGTTTCACTCTTCGGCGGTTCCTCCGCCCTATCAACCACAGCCCCATCAGCCCATCTCAATGCCAACACCATCAAGCAAATTAGTTTCAACATTCTCGTTGGAAATATATAGTTTTTTTTTGTTTTATACAGTAAATACTATCTATATATAGAGAGAGAAAAAATATGTCACTCTCATGCACAAGCTGCACGTTATATGGGTACTTTGAGCTTTTACGTAATAACACGCTTTTCAATCGTAATCACTCTTAAGTTCACTTTATATATTCCCGCACTGTTCTGTGATGGATGTCATCCACACTATGTAGTATATATGGCGGTTACTCAAGGCCCGCGCGTAAATCTCTCTGTTTGTTATCCGAATGTTCGCTCGATTTATTTTCACATGAACCACAACGTGTTCACTATCAAATGCGACTAGGGTGGGTATAAATAAGCTGCGCGAGGCTTTGGTAAATTCTCCGAAAAAAAAAACCTTTTCGTTGGCAAACAATTCGAAATACTGAACTCTTCGGCTGCCGTGCACTTGGTTTTAATGCACTCGATGCACTCTTGTGGTTTTCTATGTCAACGCAAAACGTTTAGAGCGCGAATTTCAGTTTGACCATATTGGTTCTTCTATATTGCATACGTGCCATATTAACCTGATTCCATTAAACAGTTATTATGGGCGATCCCGATTTGTTTTTAATTGACGCTTTTCACGCTGGTGATTTTTAGCAGTGCACATTACGTTCGGTTTTTACTATATTTTACATACATTTTTGTCTATTTGATGTTTTCCTTTTATTATTATATGATATTGAAATGCATTGGGAACTGCAGTGGCTAATTGAATGACAATATATAATGTGTATAGCAATTGTGATGATTTGCAGTATAGATGACCATGAATATGCGATCATCGATGCGAAACGAGGGAGTGTCCTATTGCTATTGAATAAGAGTTCCGCATGTTGAAGGTACTTGTTATCAACTATCAAGTGTAACAGTTCACGTCTGCAGTTATGCACACATATGTAATTTAATGCATAGTTACATAAAATGTATATATGTATTTATATATTAGAAAATTGTGAAAACGGTTATTTAGTATGCACCTGTTTACTGTAAATAAATTGAATTTTTAAATATTACTTATCATATTTTTTACTTGTGAAAAGTCTGTAGTGGACTTATCAGTGTTCAATAAAAATGACTCCCTACTAATCTTATACTAATCTTTTAATCCCTTGTGGGAGATGTGCGATTGTTCATCTAACACCCGGATCTAATATGAATGAATCCGGTGTGCGGCAGCGCACGCTGGCCCTATGTCCCACAAGGGATTCCAAAAAAAAAATAGATGAGTGCGTTTTATTTGCAGTATTGGCTGCATTAAGTTTTACCATCCCAACTTGACCCAGTCAGACAATACATTTACTTATATTTCAAAAGATGATTTATTAAAACAGCATTTGTTGTGATTTGTGAAGTATAAACGTCCTTTTATGTGTTTATCAGTTTTTGTGACATATAACGGTTCTCTAGATAAATGTTATTGTGCAACCATATTGTTTCCTTTTCTTGTATTGAATTAGAATTACTTGCATAAATACATTGTAAATAACAAGACTTGTCTTTTATTGTTTCGTCAGTGGGTTTTAGTTATTTTTCCATCGATTATTTCTACTGTTAACCCCAACAGATATTGGAAGATACTGGTTTGTACCATCAAAGACCGAAAAACTATGTTCACGACATTTTCATGAAGATCGTTTATTTAGAGAAAACAAACCTAAACTATCAGATTATGATGTTCCGAAATTGTTTTTAACAACAAATGAAAAATTTGCAATTTGTAATAACATTGTTCAAATATAAAGATTCAAAATAAAACAAATACAATTTATAATTTTGAAGGCATATGAAATAGGCGAATAAGGAAGTTATTGATCGAAGTTTCCTCAAAAACACCGTACATTTGCATTAAAATTGTTTTTTTACTCTCCAAAGGCTTGCAAATACATTCGTGATAAATTCAACAAATGTTTGCCACAGCCGCGTACTATAGTATATCTAAATGGTTTGAGTACATCAATGGCGATCCCAGCATTTCCAAAGAATGTTTTGATATTCTAAGCAGAACATTTAAATAGTCTGGGAAAAAAAAGTCCAATACGCTCCAAACTTACTCATGACTTGCTTCAGCCACACGATTTTCTTGTTTGCCACTGTTATTGCCATGAATGCCATGTATTTGGCTTCTGCCGATGGTAGTGCAACAGTAAAACTACTTCACCAGCGTGCTTAAAAATCCATCCGCTGCACAAACGCATGCTGTGTCGATACTTTATGAGGAATTCAACGGTTGCTTTCACATAGACCGCAGAATTGGTTTGTCTGCGACTGCGAAGGCCAGGTCAGGTCAAAGATAAAGTGGGCAACCGTTTCCTCGTACAACTCATCGCTTCGCTCTCTCTCTGGCTCCACAATCTTCGATGTCAACTTCGATCAGGGTTGACGCCGGCTTGCAGTCGGTCATATTTAAACATAGTTAGTTAGTTAGCAGGTGATGCCAGACAGACCGAGATGCCATTTACCTCATATTGGTTGATGAGCCTTCTTAAGTCTTCACGTTCATACGACTAAGCGAGCCTTGTAACGTATAACCGTGCCGTCCTCTGCCCTTTTTGTCTTTAATACCAATTTCTATTTGATGTTCAGTTTACCTTTTCCAAAGCTTCATGTACGAGTATATTCGATGGATCGCCCGGCTCTCGGTCGTCAGCCAAATATGAAACAAAGTACAATCGTTCCACCGAAATTCGCGTATGTTGTTCCGATATACGAGGCTCTGCGACGGATGTCGATGCTTGTTCGTAGTGTGGATTGAATTCTCCGTTTTCGAAATCTCCAAATGAAATGTTGAGATTGCTCGTGTTTACCGGAGCGGAGATGTCGATTGGCGGTTGGCCAAATCGTGCCTTCGGTTTTTTAAAGTCATCATTGAACAGGTTGAATGTGATGTACGAATACATTTGTGCCACCTTCGATGTCATGAATTACCGGGCTGATGGAGTTGAATCTGGGTAGCCAACGTATATAATGTACAAAATTTGGTGTTCAACCGGCGCGGCAGGAGGAGTAGGTAAAAACCACTAAAAATCTAGAGCCTGAAAAACAATGGTTTTAATTTTGGCGTAAAGTGAGCTTAGTTTTTGTTCTGATTTGTATACAAATGCAAAAGACCGCACCGAACCGAATGACCGAATACAGTAATTGACGAAATTCTGATTTTTTTCGCAAATAAGCTGGTTTTGGTGATGATATTACTTTCTCGCTTTAACCTCACCTTGCAAACGGTTTCATCTGGAATTGAGTTTGATATTGTGAATTTTGCGAGTATCATGGCTTTAACACACTACATTCTTTTAATAAAAGAGTGTCAAAAAAGTCTTGCGGTATTTTCGCTAGGTGTCGTTGCAAGCGCGTAGTTCTAGTTGTATTCA
>JANSTU010015887.1:0-14424 GCA_027564075.1 Bolitophila hybrida | reverse complement strand
AAAATTGGGTCGACCGTATGGCGTACTGCAAGGCCAGCCGAGGCAGCCATTTGAACGAACTTGTATTCCATAAGTAATTTGTGCAATTTGTGTTAATAATACAAATCGATCGTGATCAAAAATTTCTGTAATTTAATAATTTTTTACAATAGGCATATTTAAAAAAGTTGAAAGCTGCCAATTGTTTACAAATCTTTTGCCATTTTAAATTCAGCAATAGAGTATTCTTTATTTCAGTAATTTTTGGTCACTTCTCATTACAGTATCTTGTGAAAGATTAAACGTATATGACTCAAAGGAGTCTATCGAAGGAAGAAGCAAAAGTTGTTCACAATTGGATTTTTACTTAACTTATACAATCAGCAGCTCAAGGGCTGCAATGGAACCGCAGTTCGATCAAATGATTTAATTTTTGTTTATAGGAAGTAAATGATTTTAATTTTTGATGCATTTAATAATATTACCTCATTTCATCTAGAATGTTCAAAATTGAGGAAGCTTAATTTTGGGTATTATTATACTAAAAAAATGTTGGTTATTCCAGCACTCTAGGTTGCCCTTTTTTAACGATTATATGATTACTCTAGATTATTTACACATAGTCTTTTCAGTTAACATGTGCTTCGTGTTGGAATAATAAAAAAATCGAAATCGATTTCTACTCAAGATTTTTTATTATTTGTCCAACAGCTTTCGGCCAAACGGTATTTGGTTAAACGAGTTACATTCCTAGGAAAACCAGTAATTATCGATTTCGATTTCATTATAAAATCAAAATGCAAGAACTTTACAACCTTCGTGAAGAGTACTAATTGGTTTTCGAAAGATCTTAAACTTGCGTATAAATATTTTAATAACTTACTTCAGAAAAATCTTACCCATGGGACTCCGCGTAAATAAATAAACTTGTATACTTTTCCTTATATTCAGCACCTTTCAAATATGCATATACACTAAATTATTTAATCTCTTAAAACCATTTAATAAATCAATAATCTGTGTATATTGAACAAACAAACCAAAGCTGTATATATATGACCCACAGGTGTTACACATATTTCAAAAGAAAAAAACCTATTTACCACATCAACAGGATACCCACATCAATGTCATAAGACGGATCTCCTTTAATGCCTATGGGAAAAGTTTTCCATGCACATTTAAACACGCAGCCGGTAATACCATCGTCCCGACATATAATACGAGTATATACATAAACATAGTATACATACTCGTACATATACATCTATATAATATATAAATATCGAAGCGCTTCTAAATACAAAAGCTTATAATGATGAATTGATTGGCCGGAAGTGGTAACATTATTATTTAATAACATTTGTGGCATACGAACAACGAATGGTGTTACCAGACCAGCTGATTTTACTCGGAGCTCTACTTTTTCTCTCCGTTCGCGAATAATTACATTTTAATAATATACCATAAATATTATGCTTTAGAATCAAGATAATATTGATCATGCAGCAATAAATAACAATAAAACTCATAATATAGTACAGACACTGGGATCTTGAATGTATGAAATACTAACATAGTATAATCCTGTATAGTACGAAGGAATCTATATATCTATATACAATCTATAATTGTAGAAAATGTAGTCTAGCTGTATACTCTGTATAATGGAGAGCAATAGTTTACGAATGGAATTTGCATTGATTTTATTATATAATTACTGTATAGAAATACTCCGAATAATGTGCATTGTTGAATAATAATGATTCATGATCTTTTTCCAATATTATCTATAACTTTATACATTCAAATGATTTTGCGGAAAATTTAATTGGAAATGAGAATAAAGCGTCACCGGCGTTTAATTATTGCTTATTGATTTATGTAGATGCAAACATACATACATAATATAACATATATGTATAAATTATGCACTTGGAAAGGGTGAGCAACTTAAATAATAATTTATATGCAAAATAAATAAATGTATTAGCCGTCGCTGGCTTTCAAAGTTATGTTGAAATACTAGATAATCTTTCTATTTGTAACAACGAATCTACGCACTTTTCTCCAATCTCTGTTCAAGCAACTCGCGTGGATCTTTTTAGTAATCTGCAACGTTGACATGTGCACGGATGCCCATTTTTTCTGATTCTTTAAAAGTTTAATGGGATAAAATGTTCTATATAGCATGCATTTTAAGGTATAATTTTTAAGACTGCAATTAAATATCTATATGAGAAACATGAACCTTTAGTTAAGTCGAAGCCAGATGCAGATGGATGTCCTTGGATTATACCTGACATCAAATACATGTTTTTAGATAGAGATGATGCTCACCGAATCTGGAGAAGATCGAGACAATTCCCAGATTGGGATATATTTGTACTTCTTAGGCAAAAATGTGATGACATGGAAAGGAAGGCGAAAATATCATACTACGAAAATAAACCTTGCTTTTGTACAAAATAATTGCATTGTAAACTCTGACGGAATATCAAAGAGAATAGAATAATTGACAAATCGTAGCCCATTCACTCCAAATGATCTAAATGATCATTTTACTGATAACTCAACGCATGTGCTAACACCTTCGAATAGTCTTTCTAATCAGCCTGACTTTTTTCACATTTATAGAAATGCGTATTTCAAAATTATTTCAATTATAATTAAATTATGTGCACGTTTTAGAATGAGAATTATTATTAATTAAATGCAAAAGAAGGTTGTCAAATATCTCCCTTCCGCCTTTTTGTCTTTTGAATTCAGCGGCTATGTACAATGCGCTACAGAGCTCGTATCGGGCAATACCATACATAAGGTCTTGACATAACCTACAAAACGACGCTATGCATGATTAGTTTGGATACTGCGTTCAAGTTAAAGACGTGTAAACATGGAATTCACTAACACCGACTTTCGCGCTATTTTGAAGTTTTCCTTCGTTAAAGGCAAATTCGCTAGAGAAACGTTCCGTGAGATAAATGGTGTAGATGGATGGTACTCTAAGACCTGTGATGACGAATACCAATCAAATCATGGAAAACATCGAGAAGACCGGCATGTGACATCTCGTGACATCACCCAGGAGATGGGAGTTAGTCACCAAACCATTTTAAACCACCTGCAGAAGGCTGGATACTAAAAAAGCTTAATGACTGGCGACGAAAAATGGATCAAATACGTCAATATCAAGAGAAACCGGTTGAATCGTCGCAAACAGTGGCCAATCCGGGATTGACGGCCAGGAAGGTTTTGCTGTGTGTTTGGTGGGATTGGAAGGGAAACATCCACTTTGAGCTGCTTCCATGTGGCCGAACGCTTAATTCTATCATCTACTGCGAACAACTCGAACGCTTGAATCAGGCGATCGACCAGAATCATCCAGAATTGGCCCATAGAAAGGGTGTAGTGTTCCAGCAGGACAACGCCATACCACACACATCTTTGGTGACTCGTCAGAAGCTACGGGAGCTCGGATGGGAGGTTTTATCGCATCCACCATATAGCCCGGACATAGCGCCAAGTCATAACATCCTGTTCCTGTCCATGACGAACGCCCTTGGTGGTGTAAAGTTGGCCTCAAAAGAGGCTTGTGAAAAGTGGCTGCCGAGTTCTTCGCAAATAAGGAGGGGGGTTCTACAAGGGGGGGGGTATTATGAAATTGCCGTCTATATGGAAACAGATTATCGAACAAAACGGCGCATATTTGAACTTTATAAAGCATTGAATACAGAGCAAAAAAGCGGAAGGGAGATATTTGACAACCTTTTATATGTTATTTACAACCCTCCTTTTATATGTGTATACTTTATCGAAATTTAAAATGCTGTATGCACTTTCTTCAGCGAGTCCGACGGTTTCCTACGAAGAAGTGCATTTCAATGATAAAAAATAACAATAAATGTTACATAAGCACTCAGTTTTAGAATACACAAACAATATCCACCGCATATCAATCTCCGTGAAGACTTATGGCCGAAAGCAATAAATCCAATTTAAATATCATATGAATATCATAAATGCCAACTCACTATTTATATGCCGTAAATATTGAAATATTACATATATACAAACTTCAAGTATGGGGGTGTATAGTATAGTAGTCTTATATCTTATATGTGTATATAAATAAATATTTATATAAAGTGGCGCAAATATAAATGTTTGCTCGATATCAACAGTAGGAGGCACATGGTTATATTTATCTACCAAGAACCAATAAAATACGAGTAAGGCTTTGCAATTGTACCACCCGCAGCGCTGCGGATCCCACATCGTGACAATATGCACCAATTTGACAAATTGTAAATAATTGTAAAATGCACGTTACAAATAAAAGAGTATATATATATATATATATATATAAATATATATAAAATATCGTCCTAAAAATCTGGTATAAGAGTATAACCTTACTACCTATAGAGTTCAGAAATTTTGAATTTTGCTTAACGAAACGAAACGAAATTTCAGAAAACTAAAAAAAAAACAGAGTGTCCAATGTTGTAGTTTTCAATAAACTTCAAACGTCAATGACAAGTTTACACACGCTTATAAAACCAGCAGGCGTATTCTACTAATTTTAGAAAAGACTCTCAGTGAGGTTTTTTTGCCGTTTATTTTATTTTACTAACACATATACTAAATAAAATATAAGCTTTTAATGTTATTTTTCTGACTCAGTACACATTTCACCGTTTCAAGCATACAATCTAATGTATAGTACATCAATACTTGGCAAAATGAAAGAGTTCTAAAAGGTCACTAAGCGGCGACTCAGTGAGAAATTCAGTAGAATAGGGTCACAGTTTACAAATAGTATACATTTAAAGCAAAAATGCAGTATAGCGAATAGCTTAAAACGTGACAAAACATAAAGTATTTTCAAGAAATATCCTCTAGTCTCTCTGTACCAACTTTAAATTGCAATTTCCGAAAAACTTTGGAAGTAAAAATTGTATAGCTGTTTCGACCACGGGAGTATACAAGGTGACCCGAAATAAGTTATATATTGGTTATTTTATTTAAATACTTTACCCGACACATCATTTGGGGAGAGTTTAATAATAACTAATAAAGATCCAGTTTCAGAGAAGTACCAGTTATATTATATGCCATGAGTTTACAGTACACATTTACACATCTATATAATTTGTTTAATATTTATTATACTAATAGCGCCCATATAATTGTGGCGTCCGGAACAATCACACCAATTGAACCGGCCCGCTCTGCGAAGCCAAGAAAAGCTCCACAAAAACAGATTAAGTTTGAATTTGAAGTGCTTCCGTCGGTGGTGCCGTACATTGACGACCTCCTACACCATGCTGCTGAAAGCATTTCAAATTCATTCCCATTTCGCAGTCGTTTCCAAGTCACAATACTATGCAGAAGTGTTGCTCACCCCATGATTTTTAGTCTAGAAACGTCTAACTAATCACGATAAGATGTAAAAAAGTTTTTATTAATTTTCCCCAAATTACTTCATTGTCTGACCCTATCATTGGTATTAAGATGTAGTGCACATGGGTTTTGGTGACGTCTGTGAACATAACCAATAATGTATAAACGAATATCAAATATCAGAAACATAAGCACACCAATACCAATTTTTATATAACTTAATTGCTTTAATATTCACTACATGCAATAAGGTATACATATATGGTACATTATAAAGTATATATGTATATATAAACAAAGCAATTTTATGCAGACGCGTTATCGCGGGCCCAAGTACCGCGTGGAAATTGACCTTCAACACATCATCTTCACACCTTCTCTGTTAGACACTTTCTGTTTCTATACATATTTATATATAATATACATTGTTGCGTCGTGCTTCTATCGTTAAATTTATTCAAGACACGCACCATAGAACTGGTAAATGTGCGTTCACACGTATACCCTTGATATTTCTTGCCATGACACGCGCTCCATCGAGTAAGGTAAATCACTCTTGAACACGCTTATTTAAGATCAAACAATAAAGACAAGCGATCTTATGAATAACGAAATTGCAAACTATATGTACGAGTTTTCGAATCCAATATTAAACTTTGATAATTTATGATTTACTATAGGATTTTAAAGGTCATTAAATAAGTTATTTATTTATAATTTCATATAAATAATGCATAATCAAAATAAATTTAACTGCTACAAATAAGGCAGTTGTATTATAAATAGCAAGATAGATCTCAGTGCATAGATATCTCAAAAATATGCGCATTTGCCCTACAAATATGTTAGAGTCGCCTCAGGGCAAATTAAGACTCCTAACCATCGGGGATGTGTTGTGAGAGTGAGAGCACAGTAACTTCAATATGAGTAGCACAGCACATTAGCTTGACCTCATGTGAACCCGTAATGATCAATGAAGCCGGTGTACGGCATCGCACAAGGCATTAAAGGATCCAATGAGATTTATTGACAAAAACCCACACTTCTGCAATGCATTGTTGGTGACAAGAATTAATTTTTTCGGTGACGAAAATTCATATTTTAGACCTTTCATACAAATTTACTTGAGAGAACTTGACAAAAATTCAACATACCTATTTGGACTATGTACCCTGTAAAGTCGGAAATAATAAGTAATAAGTAATAAGTAATAAGTATCAAGATTCACGACTATTGAGTTTGATTAATATATTTAATATTACTATTAAGGTGTTGGTGATGAAATCCAGAAATCGAAATGAGTAAAAAATTATAAATTAAGAAATACAACATATTTTAAAATTCAACACAATTTATGTAATAACAAAGTAATACAAAAAATAATATAACACAAAAAAGAGAACAAAATTTAACCACAAAGTATGTTACAGTATGCAAGATTTCTTAAAAAGTCAATTCATCCCCTTTTTATCATACGATTCCGAACTGCCTGTTTCAATTGTTTATTTACTCTCTTGTTCAACTAATTTAACTAATTAATATACTCTCTTTTGCCAAGTGGCCAATAATTTCGTAAACGCCAATGTGAGATCGTCCAATAATACATTGAATTCGACGATGCCTCGCCTCTAATTTGTTCTGGGTTCTCGGAAAGTTCAGTTTGATATTCTCCGAAATTGACCATAACAATGGTAGGTATTGAGAATGCAAGTTTTTCGTGCCAATGTAGATTTTAGAAACAATTTTCCAATATTTTTACCATTTAGGTACGTCGAGGATGGCAAACAACTATTTAAAATACTTGTTAAACTGAAGTTCTCATCGATAGCATAGCGAGTAGCCAATTTTTTGGCTTGTATTCTACGCCATAGAATTTGACCAAGATGGAACAAGCGTAGACTTTGAATAAAATTGTCAGATATTATTATATCTGGCATTAGATTCAGCTGGTTTTCGCATGCATATTTACATATACTGTGGAAAAGCTCCTCATAAAAACTTCCTAGATTTGTGCGACATTAGATAGAAAATTAATGGAACAACTTGATGGTCAATTAGGCTATGTATAGTAAATATTATTATGGTAAGACAAATGACGTATACTGGACTAATTATAGTGACCATATATAATTAGTCTGCCATTGTCGGTCGTCAGCTTGTCAGCGATTACAAAAAGCTCTCCTAAATGGTAAGAAATGTAATTAATATAATTTATAAAAAATAAAAAATATTAATATAAAAAAGAAATAGAATTAAAAATAATTTGTTATTACGAATAACAAACGAATAATTTTCTTTTTTTGAGCTTCGTTTCTGGGTAAGTATATTTTCCTCAATGCAGCTTATAATAGAATCTCGAATCAGCTAGCACGGACGTTTTTTTGAAACACTTGCATTTTCTTTTAACATCGCGTTTGTTTGATGTACTGCATATGCAGATGTTTGTGAGTGGTGGTTATGTGTGTGGTTAAATTTTACAAATTCGTGTTTTCCATTTTTTACATTTGTGTGCACACAACACTTGCATGACAAACTTTTGCTTTTGTCACACTCCCAAGAAGTGAATTTTTTTCCAGTTCTCTGATCTACTGACAATTTGTCTTTTCCATTTTGAGATTTCGTAAGCGATACATTCATTTTCGTGTGTTTTCATGTGTGTACTTTTATTTGTAAGTTGACAATGAGAACACAATTATTCAATAACAAATAACACCTTTGCAATGAAAACTTGATAAAAAAAAATCAAGTGAAATCTTATTTCATAAGTATATTTTAGTATTTAGGCCAGGGACTCTATCTTATAACACACATTTACATCATACGTATGTTGTTATAGAAAATTGAAAGCTTGTAACACACATTTAAAAACAAAGTAACCAAAGTTGTTCGTTTTGAACTCATCGATTTTCATGCGTGAGAAAATCCATTCATAATTTCATGAATAATATGTAAACCATTAAATATTATATTCAAAATCTGAATATATGACACATATAGAAATTATCGAATGTCAAAAATATTTACAACCAATATCGAGTAGTTGGTTGTAAATATTTCCAAATGTGTACTGAAACACGTCCCTTTTGTTGGTGGGTGACACGATAACTCAACAACGAATCATCTGAAAGCGAAAATCGAAACGGTTTCTTATTCTGTATCACATTGGATATGGTCGGAACTACAATGAAACATTTTCACCAAAAAAAAAAAAAAAATGGCGGACTTTTTAATTTGTTGATCCTTTTTTCACTTTTAATTGTTTATAACTTGTTTAAATAACAATGAATATTTTTGGTTGTAGTTCCGACCATAGAGAGACATTTTAAGAGTAAAATGCAGTTTACTTGATGTTGATAAGTGTAATAGTTTATAAATAAGAGTTTCACCCAGTTGAAAAAACGTGGTTTCTCACACATCCAATCCGGCTGCGTAAACAACTAGTTCCTGGTCTTCATAGGCGTCATTTTCAAGAAGTTTTGCATTTCGTGCTGCAGTCCGGTGCTCTTTAGACGCTTTAGTGGATTCAAGCTCGGCTCGATCAACACGCCTGTCGTTGACTCGCTGCTCGAGCTGCCGGATTTACCGCTCGGATCGCTCTGCTCTTTCCTCTAGTATCTATTCGTGCGGACCTTCGGGACTAATTCTATATTATTTCTATGAGTATAATAGTGGTTTAAATGAGTCAAATAGTAGTTTTTGCCAATATTCCTGGACACGCTTTTAATTTCAGCTTCAGTTTTTCAGATTTTGTTAAGCGATTCTTGCAGTGAAACCATCTCATCTTAAAAATATGTTCAGATACCCGATGAAATCCATGTGCAACGCAGGTTAAACGGTATCATATTTGAGTACAAAGTTTGTATATTGTATATTTGATATTGGCTAAATGTTGACTTGTTGTTGTTTTAAACACGCAAGGTGTAACGAACACACACTAATAAATTGGTGCTCTTATATAATGTATTTAAAAAAGAAAATTGTCACGTTGGTAATCCTGTATGTACGTCCGCCATACTAGTTTTATGTTGAGTGCGTTAGTAATACCTTGTAATGCTTTAAAACAATATATTTGATAAATATTGAAAATAGGTAAAAATAGAAATAAACGCAAAAAAGGTATTTAAAACACTGAAATAGTGAAAAAAAGAAACACATATAGTGTTTATTTGAAATAAAATTTAACGACAAACAACCAACCAAAAAAAGGTATTTACCTTAAAATCCGTGCTGTAGTTATAATCAACCGTTTTAACGTACGGCTAATTTTCCGGCCTCGTCTATGATATTCCTCCAAACGAACTTATTTTCCTCCAACGCTCTCCAATCCACTACAAATACCTCACCGTGCTGCTGGAGTCAATTTTTTTTAAAGAAATAATTTGATTTTATTACGAAAAAAGCTGACCCTGAGCGCAACAAATAAGTACCAGACTGCTATTAATTTAGATCTTCTCCAAATTCGATGTGTCATAATGTATAAGATGTTCGGATGTGACAGTGGAAATGGCAATGTGATAACAATTATTTAGTTAAAAAGCAACATTTGCACAAGTTGAGAAAGCTCTCTCATCTTGATTTATTTGCAAATTTGGTATTTAAGCCTTTAGGAGAACTGGTTCTCGGTAGCGAGCAACAACTATATACTATATATTTATGCATAATTTTATAATTTATTTTGACTCACTTTTTTTCAAAAAACTATTTATTTCCAATTAAAAAAAAGAAGTAAACGTTTATAATAAAAGTATGCATACATGCATTAAATTCTGAATTATCCACATAAATGTTTATTGGTCCAAAAATTCTAAATCGATATTTTTTTATAAATCAGCTATTAATTGCAAAAGGAGCCTTGGAAATTCAAACGTGATTATCTCTAATTAAAATAAAAAAAAACTGAAAAATCTGTATAACAGAATATTCTATAATTGCGAACATAAAACTGAAGAGCTTTATTCATAATATGGCTTTATTATAAAATATATCACTTTATTGTCACTGCGCACTCTGTATAATGAACACAATTTCCGCACATTGAACGCATCCCTTTGTTCCCGAATAATTTAAGCACAGCGTCAATGTGCCTATATGTACAGGATTCACATTTCAGTGCGTTCAGATACATATACACAACAACTACTTCTAACGAACATCATTGATTTTGATTGTGTTGATGTGTGTGAATATGGAAAACACATATGTGCAGCATTTGCCGTTAAACATCATCAATTGAATAATATAGCATTATATGCATCCGGTCGTAAGTCATAGCATCGTCAGCAGCAATGCACCAATAATCCGAGTATCATATTATAATATACAACAATATATCAATGTGTGATAATGCTTAGCGACAAGTTCTGGCGTATTTGAATTATGTAAAATGAGGTATTTTGTATGTGTACAAAGTACAGATAGAAATATGCACAATTGCAACACAAAATATCATCCATATTAAAATTAAATGTAAACACCATTATGCCGACAGAATTGACACGGTTTTGTCTAATACAGTTTTGCATAATGGTATTTTAATGAAATGCAATGTAACAAAGCCGAAGCTAATACGTTCTACTGAAAATTTAACACCACTCACTATTATTAATAAAAGTTATTAAAACATACTGTTCAAAATTGGCCCCGGTGGTCCTGGAGGGAGGGAGTCCACGCTTCATCTAGACTACATAAAAAACTCTGGAGAGGCGGAACCATCACGGCCTCAAAACGTGAAGCGACTCTTCATTTGTTGGAAACGCACTTTCCTAATAGTAAGGTTGTGGATGACGAGGTTCTATTCCCTATTCCATTGCATGTCATCAGAACATGTCGGACATGTAAAACTCAATAAAATATACACACGCACTCTGTATAGAACAATAAGTGTATGATGGCGTTGATGATTTACGATTCCGAATATAAATATCAAATAAAAAAAAATATCGGTGCATAGAGATATCTCAATAATAAGTACATTTGCCTTGCAAAGTTGTTAGATTCGCGTCTAGTCAAATTATTCCTACAAGCAATTCTGTGAAAATTGCTCTTGGATGTCGATAAATTGTCAGAAATGTATGAGCAATTTTAACAGAAATTTTTGTCGAGTAAGATTCCTATAACCATCGGGAATGTGTTGTGAGTGTTCGAGAACAAACAGCACATTAGCATAACCTGACCACTCGTGTGAACTCGTAATGGTCAATGAATCCGGTGTGCGGCATCGCACAGTGGCCCTATGTCCCACAAGGGATTACAGAATCCAATGAGATATGATAAGACCTTTCAAATTCTGTGATTTTTAGGCAAAATACCGAAGAAAATGTTTATTTTACCACATTTTGTCTTCCATTCCAGGAAAATCAAACAATAAGTGTGGTCCAAACATTATTGTACATATTACGTACAATATTATGACGTAGTTTATGAGGAACTGTTCTCAAGAGCATTCAAGATTTTCATATGGGAATTAAATTAGATATTAAAATAAATGTGCAGCTTTTTTTTAAATTAGGCCTTATAAAATGTACCAACAAATAAATATATTAATATATTATTATATTAAATATAAATGAATGCGCCGCAGTGGTTTGATATCTCTTCGATTAAGATAAAACATACAAAAATTACTTAATTTTTTTTGGAATAATAGTAAGTTATTTTTTAATTAAAAATGTCTGAAATCTAAAAAATAAATAGATTTTTATTTTATGTTTTTTATAAAATGTTTAATTAAGCATTCATAGTAATTTTTATAAAGGTCTTGTTTCCCAAATGATAAAAAATAATTTGTTTATACAAAACACAAAAAAATCAGTTCCAGGCGGTCAACTGCAATTTAAGGTCGGTAATTGGGGTGGTGAGGTGTTGTGTATTTAATTGTATTAAAGATGAACCCGATATTTTTATGTCAAGCTTTAAGGGGTTACCACCACTTGCAGCGTATAAAAACAGGTCATTTTCATGATTTTTTTTTACGAAACTTACTTTTTTAAACAATTAATATATCATCTTAAAGTACATTACACCATTTAGAATTTATTTATTGAAATATATTGGACAGACAAAAATTGTGTGTTTTGCGGTGACCAAAATTGTTCTAAACTGCATCTGAAGGATTTTAAAAGATATCCTTTTTTGGCAAAATCTCGGACAATTAAAGTTATAATGCTATAAAAACCGAACGATCAAACGATGCAAACTTTCAAAAAGAGCGCTTGAGTAGTTTTTTTTAACTTACAATTGTTGCTTTCCTACAGAAGATGCCGTTTTCAAAAATATAATTTGTTGTTCTTCTCATAATTCATCCCTCACGAGTGCACTCGGCCGCGCGCCTCTCTACCATTTCAATCCATGCTTCGTTAATTTGTGCACTTATGTGTGCGCACTGTGACCACAATTTACTCTGATGACACGATCTTCGGCTGAATATAAAATACTCAGACATAGATAATTATCTTTATTTTCTCCTCTACCAGGTAATTTCTGTAAAAAGTAAGTATTATAAGTAAATAAAAATGTGTCCCAATGCATTAAAATTCTAGTAAAAAAATATACTTATGTTTGGTGTACCGGATTACGAATCTGAAGACGGATTTCCAATTCGATGGGCCATCTGGTATCAAAGAAGAGAGAAAGATGGCCCGCAATGTTACACACCAATGTTAACTTTGCCTATGGCTTTTACTTTTAACATCACACCCAAGAGTTTAGTTGTACTTTATTTTTTTAAAATAATAATTTGGATTCTTTGTGCAAAGTACTTGTTGATTTGATCAAATTACGGTGCAGAAAGTCCGTTTCCATTCATATATGGTATATTAACTATTTTTTAATTACATATCAATTCCATGCGCATATCGTTCGTACAATCTAGCCCATAAAACTAAATTGTCTTTTTCTATATCTATTTATATACCTATATCTTTAAAGGATATAGCTGTATACATTGAGTCATCTCCTGAATCGATACAGATTAGCTTTGCAACATAAAATCCTATATACTGAACAGGATACAAAGTCAATGAGCACAAAACACACACCCGAGCGCATCAGCACGCAACACACCTCGCATCGCACAATGGGTGTTCGTTCCAGTGTGCGGTCAACGAAAAAATCCAACAGAAAAACAGTGTTCCCAAAATAAGCTTTTTGTATGTACTCGTATATAATAGAAAATTGTGTGTTCCAGCAGATTACATTTTTTTATATTTGCTTTCATTAAAATGGAATGATTTTCTGGTACTAGCAGTATAGTGACGATTGCAGGTGTACTGTAATTAGATATAGTATGGGTATTACAATACATTGATGCGATGGAACTTCTTTGATAATCGACAATTTATGTACGTTGGTATTCAATATCATTCTATTTCACACCCTAGCACAATATGGGTAATCCCTTTTGAATTAGGAGTCTGTGCAAATGTATGGCTTACACTATTAAGTATACGTCTATATAAACACTGCCACGTAGAGGGTTCACTAGAGTTTATTTTACAATGCGCGACGCTCGTCAATCGGATAAAAGTGTTTTGTATGTTTTGACGATGTTTGTTTAAGTGTATAGAAACTACGTCTCATCTAAAATCAATGATATTGGGATTTTTAAGTACGCAAATAGTCGATAGTCAAATTTTGCATTTTTTATTGAGTTAATTTTAGATTGTTAAGAGGAAGAAACAACTTCTGTTTTAAAAAGTAAATTTAATTGAACCAAATAATACATATTTGTGAACAAATCAAGTTTAATTTTTATTTATTTATTTGTATCTTACAAAGGTAAAAAACCTTAATTCATTATATTACATAATGTTATTTTGTAATACAACTTGTTGAATTTGTTGTTGAATTTATATATGTTAATATACATTCTGTCAAATAAGTACCCGGAAATTTGAAATAAAACACAAACCACTTATCAATCATCTAAATTTATTATATCCCCTTCAAAATAGGCCCCTTCTGTGGCAATACACTTCTTCCAACGAACAATCCAATCATCGAAACACTTTTTAAAGCTATATTCCGGGATGGCCTTCAGTT
>JANSTU010015876.1:0-14426 GCA_027564075.1 Bolitophila hybrida | reverse complement strand
CCTAGTAATAGTATATATATATATATATATATATGTGTTATGTATGTATGTATATATATGTATGTGAATTACTATCAAGTAGAGGAGTGCATATTTGTCACCACCGATTTGTAATGGAAATTTCAAGCTCAAAAATATGAATTTTCCTCACCAAAAAAGTGAATTCTATGTCGTGCAAGTATACACTGCAGAGGTGTCACTAATTTACTTTACAACAACAATAAGAATACTCGAATTGTGTGATTTTGTGACAAAAATACACTCCTTGGCAAAAATGCACTCGAGCAGAATTCAGTCCTCGTTAGTGAATTTTTGTCACAGTGATAAGAATTCACTTGAAAAAATCAAATCGAAATTTAATATTTGGGAATAATAAAATATTTTCTTTATGATACCATTTTTAAAAATTTACATGCAAAGTGTAATACGCACATGTATTTAGAAATACTATTGCTTTCACACAATCAAAACAAATATGCGTAAAAGCCAACTTTAAAGCGTGAAAATAAAATAGATTTGATTGCTCTTTATCTATTGTTTGCCCTGAATTCCATAGCAAACCGATGAACGAACGAGACACAAAAAATTCATACGCAAAGCTCGCACACACAGATGCATACTGGCAACAAAAAAAAAAAACTTTAATGTTTCCTCATTCTTCTACTTTTCATTGCTTACTAGTAAAACACATAGAAAAACAAAATAGAATTACTCTTTGTGTACGGACGTACAAGAGAGCCCGAGCGCACACACACGACCAACGCATGTTCGTGCTATGTCGGCTTTCCATCGGTACGGCTGCGTGCGCATCCTTACGCTCGCACGAGCTTTTCTCGAACGTGTTAGCTGTTTTTCCGCCACACCGTTCATGAACGAATTGTGTCTGTTCAGTTAGAGCAGTGTCGCCTTACGGTTAGTACGTTTAGTTAGGATCCTGTGTGCTTTTGGCTGTATAGTTCCTGTACGTTATTCAATTAGGCTTGTAGGCTCCGCTCAGTGTTATTTAAAGAAGCAAACAACAACAAAAAAAAATAATACAAAACAAAGACAATTATACGTAAACACAGGCATACAAACTCACAAGTTTGTGATTAGATATTTGTGTGTGTAGAACGTGCAACGCTGAACGGAACATCGACAGACAAACACCAAAACACAATTTAATTCGCGTGACTAAAACATAAACAAAAAATCCACCAACACAACCAGCGAATTCACTGTTTCCGTTTTATCTCTTAGATGAATTTGACCCGTTATTGGTTTAGTGTAAATTATATAAGTAAATTGGATATATGAAAATGTCGAATTGAATCGGTGCAGAATTTAGCAACCCTTCGCGCGTCTGCCCGACATCCCCCTTGTGCCCACAGCGTCACAAGAATCCGGTTTAGCCAGCGCCACCGTGGTGCTGTGTGCGAGACGCTTTTTTGCACCCACAGTCTGCGTGTTCGACAGCACCGCACGGAAAATTCGTTGCGAGTGTACCGGCGGCGTGTATGTGTGTGTAGTGTCTGAGAGCGCGCGAGTGTGTGTTCGCGGTTTTCTGAATCGTGATTTCAGTGTGTGACTGCAATTTAAATCGAGTGTTCGGCTAGTTCTGCGCGCATTCAAAATATTTAAAAAATAAATTAAATATAAATAAAAACGTTTGTTCGTTATCCGCGTGCTGATCCGGTATATCTGCCAGTGTGTGAGTGTGTTTTATTAGTGATAACGATACATTTTACGAAGATGCTGGCTATGCAAACCCTAATGCTGCCCACTCCTATGACGATGGGACCGACACCAATCTCGGTGGGACCCCATAAGCCACCAGAAGCTAAACTATTGGCCATTCATCCAACTCATGCTCAGCCCCAGACCACACCGCAACACCAGATGCACGTCCAACAACAAAGTCAACAACAGCAGCAACAACAACAGCAACAACAACAGCAACAGCAACAACAACAGCAACACCAGCAACAGCAGATCAGTTCGAGTAACAAGCAAGGTAGATCCACTTAGCTCAAACCCCTAAAAATATAGACAACATACAATTTTTCCTATTCCTTTTTAATTGTACGAAATTTAAAGTAAACACCAAATGTATACTTTAATTTATAGACAATTTCTTGGTCCAATTTAAATTGTACCACAGTTTTGAATTCTTTAAATTTTCACGAATTCGCTAAATTGTTTAATTAAATATTCCTTTGCGTATCAGCGCTATTGTGGGATACGTTTTATATACAGGAATTCGCGATTTATGGACTTTCTGTTTTGGAATGGGAATTTATTTATGTTTAAATGGTACATTCCCTAAAAATGTCTCTATAGAAATGCATTTAAAATAAATGCGAAATTCCATTTTCAGAGCCATTTCCATAAATACCGTGTATAGACACACACACACACACAATCAACTCCTTATCCCCATTTAGCATACAGTTTAAACTTTTAAGTTTCGAATGCGAAAACTTCCCGAGGCCAGAATGTGTAAGCCATGCCGCAATGAAAAACTTCAGAACTACTATGTGCGCGCTCAAAGTCAATAAAAGCAATACGGTTTATGTAAGCGGGTATCACATACCTACCTCCCCACGTCTCCATCCCCAATGTGCTCGCAGTCAATGTTTATTGTCTCGGTGCGACAGCAGCGGCTGGTGCGGATGCGGCAAACGCGCTCCCATCCACTTTGTGCCTTCTCTGTGGGAAAAAAGGGTTGTTTTAAGTATACGCGACGCGTGCTGAACGCTCCATTAAACGGCATGAGCTATATATACTTAATATCGATGCTCGGCGCACCACGTGCGTTCCGGTTGGCTACGTTGCAGCCACACGGTGGCAATACGACTCGATTCGATGGAGGCTATACTAAATATATAATACACACTCCTGATCAAGACGTCTACGCGTATATATACACGACACTCGCTCTGTATAAATGCGAATGTCCTCCGCGTGCCCTTTCTCATTTCAAAGTATTTCAATAGACGCGACGAGCTACGCTTTAATGTGAGCTCATTACTCGGAATAGTTTTCCATTTTCCACTTTGAGCACAGACCGTATATATTACAATATTTAATTTTTATTGTCAGCCATTTAGTGTGAACCATATTTATGATGCAATCAATCAATTGCATTTGCTTTGTGATTTATTGACACGTAATATAAAAGCGACCGTTTTTTTTCTGTTGTTGAGAATAATTTATGGAAATATTGACTATTTGTATAGTCGAACACTTTTATGTGGTTAGTTTTTCTGAATTTTTGATTAAATAAATTTTGCGTACATATTTAATAGCTAGTTATTATGATAATGTACTACGCGGGGACTTATTTATTATTTAATTTTATATAAGGCAAAAGTAGCTGTTAAGTATTATGGTAATTTACTACGTGGACTTTTCTGAGTTATTATTTATAATTGCTCATTTAATGGTGGTTCCATTTTTTATTTAAACGGCCTATTGCTTTATATAAGAAAATGAATCAATACATTGTTAAATTTATTAAAATATTTTAAAGTCCATTTAAATTAGAAAAAAAAGTGTTGCATATCAATAATTTCAGTGAATTCTAGTTGTTTTAAAACGCATCGTAAAATTATCTAAAACAATTTAAATATAAAAAAAACATTAGACATTCGATAAAAAATTGCAAATTATTACTAAATTAAAGAGAAAGTTGACAATAATTAACATTTAAATTAATTTTAAGATAAAAACTAAATATGTGCTTTGGTAGTAGTTTCCAGCGCATTTTATGACCTTTTTTTTGCTTTGTTCAGCATTGCTGGATTTAGGGAAAATTTTATAGATTAGATGTAAACAAAAATCTAATCATTGGGCCGAGCTAAAGTTAGCTGAAGTGAAAAGGAAATTGATTTAGTGCATTTGTTTAGGATTAGCAAATTTCGACTGGGCATTTGTTTAACTCGTTCTTTCGGATTCCGTATTGATCAAGGAGGGAAAACCCTTTGTGTCCTTTATTTGTACGATGTCTAGTTTTGTGGTGTGCTGATTTTAAAAAACAACAATTTTAAACAAAAATATATATAAATATATATAAATAAAAAATAAAAAAAATAAAAAAGATCAATTATTTAGCATTTGTTAGAAAACAAAAATAATAATTAAAACTCGATTTCTAAAAAAAAAAAAAAAAAATTAGAGAAATTATTGATAATCTATTTTAAAATAAAATCTTTTTGATAAAATAATAATTTATTAGGTAATCAAAAATATTTATGTGGTTTAAAATTTTAAAACGAAATTCTTTTTTTTGTTAATATATTTTTTATTCAGAAATTAACTTTTTCTGTTGTATGTAAATAGGAATATTTTAACATATTCCAAGAAAAACAAAAATAATAAATATAAATTCTCGATTTATAAAAAAACGACAATAAAGAGTTTTACGGCAAAATTCATAATCATTATGTAAAAAATAATTAAATAACCAAAAAAACTTTGGTAATTTAAATATTGTGATTTCAAATTTTAAAAATGTATGGGATATATACAAAAACTAAAAACATATAACTTTATATTAAACTTTGTTGTTTAAAAACAAAGGTAAAAAATGTAACGTTTGGGCACAATGACAGTTTTTTTTTTTTTAAATTATGATCACATTCTACATAAATTTTGATGTATACATTTTTTTTAGTACATTTAGTGAAAGCTGTTATATTATAGCTTTTTCAATACTAAACTAAAGAGAAATGGAAAATTTAAAGTGAAAACAAGACTAACCTGCTGTTATAGCGCACTTCACATAAAAGCACTGTTCGTGATACGTTCGTTTGGTAGATTATACTCCCATACCCTCTATCAGCTATAATCTCCCACAACAACCCTTAATCCACTACTATAAAAAAACACACACACACACCCACACACAATATTGTATGTTCTCAACACTTTTCTTTTCCAACAGGCTATGCTGTGGAGCAGGCGTTTAATCTATCCTATGATGATGTCACCTGTATGTGGCATCACATCCCATACGCTGGCATTAATATGTTAGGTGCGGTTGAGAACATAATGCACGCTGCTCCCTTTGGAGCCGCCAGGCTACAAGCTCACCAGAGTCCGATGTGTTTGTGTGAAACGTGCGTGTATGACTCGGCGACGGCAGCGGTGTCGCGCAATGCGATGGCTGCCAAACAGCAGCTACACAAAGCTGCCGGTAGCGGTGGTGGTATCGTTCATGTGCCCGCCATTGCACCCACGGCTTCCGTCGTTGCCTCCTCAGTGCTAAGTCCAACGCTCGGCGTAGCCGACAGCAAAGCATTTTTTAAACAAGGTGGGTTCCACACATACGCACGCACGTTCGCACGCTATCGCAAGGCTTCTATATAGCAAACATTATACATTTTATAATGTTTGATTCTTGTTTATTAATTTTCCTCCTTTTATCAGCTGAAAAGCTTTGTTTGTTTGCTATTAAGTTGTAGTTGAAATGGTCTATGTACATTTTGATTTATGTTTTTTTTTAAATATATATTTTTTACTGTGCATTTGTGGATCAATCTTAAAACACTCAACCAAAACGAGAAAGTTAAGATGAGGTTCTTTTATTTTTTTCAAATCTGTCTATTTAGTAAACTTAGAAAAATTGAAAGAAATAAATGTATTTTCTAAACTTTAAAAAATGACAAATTTCAATTTATTCGTTCTTACATAATACTCGTAATATAATAAAAATATTATACATACAACCAAAACATCTCTTCTCAAATTTGAGATCTACTGAAGCCCAAATCCTTACGATTCCCTAAAATATACTGTGCACCAGGTATATGTATGCGCACATATTATAGTGTGAGTTTCCTTCGGCATTATATATAATCATCTCTGTGTTTTTGTGTGCTTCCTGCGCAAAGACATAGTAAACTTTCTTTGAGTCACTTTTTCTTTAACCTAACATACACATATAAAGACTTACTCAAATATATATACACACACAGATATACAAATATACACGTAAATGGCTAATGTCTATATGGGCGAGCGCGCACACCGAGCGATATTATGGCTCGTTCGAAAATCCCTGGAATGTTCGGTTTTTCCATTCTTTAAAGTAGCATAAATCTAGCTTGCCAGAAACGTTTATTTGCTATGGCAATTTATAAAAGCAAGTTTAATGCGGCTCGCGCATACCTATCTATTTTATTATATTATATATGTATAGATTTGTATGTGTGTGTGTGTATATGTGTGAGTCTGTATATATATCAAGTATTATAAATTGATATCGGAGATCAGCAATAACCTCACGGGGTGTGCACAATATACAGAGGCGCACACACATGCACACGAGATTTATAGATGCGAAAAGATTCGTTCAGTTCATATTCTATATATAAATAGTATTATAGTATATATGTATTTATATATATATTGGTTACTATGAGCTAGTGTATTTAAGCTGATACGTATAGTAACATTATTGCAATATGGGATCAAAAAGTGTACGTCGAGCTTTAAAGCAATGCGCTTCGGATGTGGGAGCTTTGACCCTAAATCCTGATGTGAGGCGTTGCCGTTGTGAGCGGTTGGCGTGCTAACGACTTAAGTCTTATAATTGATTTCACAGATATGCACACATCTGGTTCTGGGAAATGCGTGCAATTAATCGACCTGTCTATAATCTCTTGCTCCCTCGCTATATTTGTTTGTCTGTATTATATTACACCTCTGAACTTGTTCAAAAACAAATCATCAGCGAAGTCTTATATTTCCGGGGTGAATTGATGAGCACGGCGCAACGTCTGCTATATAATCAAATGTCTGGATATATATAGAAAATTGTAAAATCAAATAATATATACATACCACATCAGACATTACAAACACACACACACACACACACACATTGATCGAATATGGGAAAATTTGAGTTTTATTCAAGTTTGAGTTATGCGAGCGCACGCACACAAAACAGAAATTCCAACCAATTTCTGCTGTCTATTCAGACAAAACAAATTCATTCGGTATACGTATACAGGTGTGTCTGCATGGGTGTGAGTGTATTTAAGTGTTTTCAGACAATACTCATGTATTTTGTTTAATTAAGTGAAAATCATTTAATTATTGTTAGTGCTGATAAATTAGATGTTTTGATGGAACAGGGGTATGAACTTGTGAACGATTTCTTGATTATGATTGTGGAGTTTGAAGCATATATCTGTAGGCATAATTAATATTTATTGTTTTTGAGGGTAAGGTGTTGAAGTGTTCTTTAGCTGAGTTTTGTTTGAAAGGCGGGAAATAATTAATTAAAATCAAAGTGTGTTTTGAGCAAGGGTGACAAAATGTTTTTTAGTTTATTAGGAAACAACACGAGATTTTCCAATTATATATAAATATTTTATTTAATTTTATGGCATGAACTTGTAACATCCGAAAACTTCATGAGATCGCATATCGTTTTATGGAGACCGGAAATAAGGTTTCATTAAACAAACCTTTTTTATTATTATTTGCAATTCTTTCGAATATAGAAAAAATTTGCATAAAAAAAAGTAGAAAAAATATTTTATTGTTTTTTTTAAATGAAAAAAAAATAATATTTTATTTACCGACTTCAAAAACTTATTATTATTTTAGTTTCTGTTTAGTTGCAATATTTAAAAACGATTAAACTTTAGTGATTATTTTTTGGTTATATTTCACTACAGCGTCCAGACAATAAAAAAAAGATTTCACTAAAATATTTTGTTCCTAATTTTTTATGAAAGTTTGATAATTTTAAAGAAAATAGTTCTTTCTGTATAATTGTTTAAATAAAATTAAAAAAAGAAATGTTATAAATATTTTTTACAACAATACAACATGACATCAAAACGTATGAAATTTCACATGGAATGTATCATCAGCACCTGTAACCTGAACGTTACTTCTGTATTTTAAAATATTTTGATTAACAGAAAAAACTAGGGAAACAAGCAAAAAATCATTTTTTTTCAGGAGAATGTTTTTGATTAAAAAACTAAACTAAATAATTAATAAAAACAATGTTATAAATAAGAATTTTTATACGATTTTATAATTGAAGACTCAATAAACAGTACCTAAAACATTTAATTATATTAAGAAATATATTTTTATTAGATCTTATAAAATAAAGTTTTATAATATATTTCAAAGGGAAGGTTCTCCTCAAGCGACCCAAAAAACGCCTATTTTATTATTTTTTTACTCTGGGACAGACGCATATTAACGAATCTAACTTTTTGGCACTTTTTTGTTGTCTATTTAAGTGTTTATATACATTTTTTTGGCTCTTAATATGGCCGACACAGTTCTGTACGCCCGATGCAATGGGACCGCCTAAAAAAATCGGGACCTGCTGAAACATTAAATCATTGTTTTTTAAATTATACGATATTCGTTAGAGCTTGAACCAATAAAACCAAAAACCGTTTTTCACGTTTTGTTTCGCTCTTCTAATGTCTGTAAAAAATATGAAATAGGTTCAAGCTCCAATAAATTTAATATTCATTCAAATTAAAAAATTCAATCCGATCCGCCCAGTAGTTTTTGAGAAATCCTACCAGCCAGCTTGAAAAAAGTGTGTCTTAGAAAACGCGTTTAAAGTTTTGACTAGTTTTTTTATGTAAATCGCAAAATAATGTACCTTTCGACTAATCAGCGATTGCTGCACCATACAGCAAGCCTTCCTCCATCTCGTACTGCTCAGGTTGTGTTTGGCCTGCTTTTTTGCTAATACAGCTGCTCTTGCGTTAGACATTGCACCTTCGGCTCCAACAATACATTTCTCGTCAGCGTTGCGGATAAAGTTGATGGCTCACATCAGCTTCAATATTTTTAACAGTGCAATACGCCCTTCATGGTAATTCAAATGAAAATTTCGAACATATAGTCAAAATAAACACATTACCGCGCAAAGTCAATTTTCAAGAAAAAGGTGGGTCACTTTTCGTACTACAACTTTTTTTTTGAGCCAAATTTTTCTGCTACTGGGAACATATTCTACGCTTAATAAGTTATATATAAAAAAACACTATTTTGGTTGTTTTTGAGGAGAACCTTCCCTTAAGTCATCGAGGATAGATAATTTCAGTTCAGAATTTTGGAGTGCTGCGTTTATTGTCAGGCTAAAGTTACAATTTTTCACAAGCATTCTGCTTCCTATATCTACTGCTTCAGGAATCTGTCGATGACACTAAGGATCAGCAAATTAAATTTCAAGCTTGAATTGGAAAACGAAACGAAACAGTTTGACTGACAATAGATAATTGAAACAGCTAAATTCTCGTTCTAGGCTCCTCAAGCAATCTTGTGCCTAGAGGTTAACAAAAATGTGAAGAAATACAAATATCCTCAGATAGGATTTAGACACCGCTGTCTGAACATAGATCCGTGTGAAGAACTCGAAATATTTGGAATATTTTCCTTTGTGAACATAACAATTTTTAATTTGATGTTGACGAAGGAGAACAAATATTTTCACTAGATTTAATTTTCCAAGTTACAATATTAATTACCATGATACTACTTACATGTTCAATTATGTGCTTAATTCAGAAATTCCGCAAATATAGATTTTAAGAAAACAATAATACTTAAAAACTGTCTTCCCTAATTATTTAAACCGTTAGCCAATGTTCTTTTGTGGCTGCTGAACCCCACCTGGTTCATATCTCTCGGAACACGCTCACGTTCATTGATAAAAATCATCTGTATGCGTGCAGTTGGCATATAGTATATCCACACAAAAAAAGACTAACTAACTTATTCGTACACTTCGGGAAAAGCTAATAAAGAAAGTTTGAGAAAAGCCATATACACACACTATCTCATATGTACATAAATATATAAATATATATATATATATAGCCACTCGCTGGAGCGAAAATCAATGATGAGATTACCGCGATATTATGATGTGCTGATTTTATATACGGAAAACTTGTGCTACAGCCAATTATGTGCGGTTGGAAAATTTGTTGATAGAAATCCCAAGATGTATGTGCATTTGTATGGTGTTGGTATTAGTGTTGGAGCTCGACGGATTAGCTATATATTATCGTGCTGTTTATTTAGCGGGTTTTCTAGACAAATGTAAAAGTAATAAGTTAACCCGCCGATGGACTTTAATGCTTCCCAGTGCTTTGTTAATTATTAGCGTAAAAATCTAGTAAATTGTACAACTTCTTGTCCGTAGCGTTTCTGGAATCAAAAAATACGAAACGATTGAAGGGAACCTGAGCAAAACACTTATAGACTGCTCATAAAGAAAACTGCTCAAACGGCACTCTAGTGAATGTGTGTATAAGTCTTTTATGTGTCCTTTTCTCTTAATGCACCTATAGTAATCGTCTTTACTTCGACACGAACACACATACACCCAGACAATACAAACACAAGCTGGCCGCCACGTCGTCGTCTTCCATTTCTGTCTTGTTAATTGGCAATTCGAATAATAGATCCTCGTTTAAGCTTTGACAATAAATACATAGACACACAATACTGCATATACTACATATATGTATACACGATTACATACACACACACACACACACACACACACACATAAATACACTGACATCTAGTATTTTATAGCAAGCGTCTGCAGTTATATCGTCCGGAAGCGTAGAAAAGGTTTTCACGGATAACAAAAACTATGGTCCCTTGGTTTTGTTAGCGTTTTTATCACTGTATAGAGAATATATATGTATATACATTCTTCGAGTGCATGTACATTGTACACACATACACATATATAAAACATACAAGTATAACACAAGAAAAGCGTACTTACAAGAAAAGATGGCACCCATAAAAACGATTGTTAATTTTTTTTGGAAAAGCTTTTACTTCCTCTCACCCCTAAGGGGAGTTAATGGGACTTAAAAAAAGCATTTCCGCTCTGCAAAGTATCGCCGATTCTAATAATAATTAGTGTTAATGTATTCTGTTTTTAGTTATACTAATGATTTATTTTCAGGTTATTAAAATGAAAACTGTTGGTGGTAAGACACCCGCATTAATTGTAAGGGCAGCCACCAGTTTAGTTTTATCGCCAGTTGTAGCCACTAAATACACATGGCACGGACTTCGTGGTAAAGATTCGTTAAAATCTACACATTTTGGAAAATGTATTTTAAATGCATGTCCCAGCGATGTACTCTCAATGTACTTTAAAGACATTAACGTCATTAAAGACATTGTCATAACGTCCATAGGATGTACTACCTACTTACTACCTTCCTAATGTGACAGCTATGTCTTTTCGATGTACTTAAAAGGCATATGCGTCATAAGAGACATGGTAGGAATGTTGTTAGCGTGTACTAGATGTCTATGGACGAATATATAAACATGGCGTCATTGTCCTTGTGAGACATTCTGAGAACATACATAGGACATCATCTTAGTACATGTCATTATAGGATGAACTTGCTTCAAAAGGGCCAAGGGCGCCGTCTGAAACCATATTGACATTCGTTGAGAAGACTAGATCAGATAATCGCAAATTTGATTGTTCTGTATAATTTCCAAAGATTGAAAAAGAAAATTTTGGAAAGTCACTCGTCGATGAAGAGAGTATTGATGGGGCATTATTGACAGATGATCATGATAATTCTATTTAAATACTTACGTAATCATTGCAAGTGCATCGCTTTTTAGTTTATATTCACGTGTATATATTTAATTTTCCTTATGTAGTTCGGGAGTTCAAGACCAATTGGTGACGAGCATATATAGCGACAGATAAGAATATCATATTTAGATAAACATGCGTCAATCTGAATGTAGGTTAAGACATTACATGAGATACTTGTAAAAGTAAGATCAATTAATGAGGCACGTGTTGTATAGAAGTGACTATAGGTATGCTTGATAAGAAATGGAGAGAATGTTTCAAAAGATTATAAAAACGACTTGTTTGAGCTTCTTGGGGAGAGCAGAGAACGTTTTCATTATGATCTCAAAAAAGGATCACGTCGGATAAGATTTAATTTAAAATGTGCACTTCATCAGTAGATGGTGGTTTATAAACTACACTAAACAGAACTAGTGAAGATGGAAATATTATTTCGCTTTCACCAGTATAGGAAGAATAGACAAAACGAACTTTAAGACTGGTAAAGAGACATAAAGTGCGTATAACCTCCACCGCGTCGATAAATGTTTGTAACCAGGTATTTCAACAGATTTGGAAGAAAATGTTAATGTGAGCAATATTTAAACAACATTAGTTGGCTCTAAAAATAGATTTGAGCTTCGATCTGATGGATGATGCTGTTGATTCATGCGCAAGTAATGTGTTGCTCAAATTAATTTTGTTGTAGTGGTGTGGTACCATAATTTACAATACATGTTATGTCGTTTGCATTGTGCTTGAGATCAACTTATTGATCTGTGGTTGAGTTACTGTAGAAGCTTTGGCAAGAGATGAATAGGTCTTCAAGAGGTGCTATATTGTTGGATGGTTGCAGCTTTAGGAGTTTAGAAACATTTGTTGCGTCAGACGTTTGCTGTACGAGTTTATCTGAAAGGGTTCTTATATGTATTTACATACGTTTAAACTCTTTAAACTTAAACTTTTTAAATTTAAAACATTACTTGTGTCTAGCATTTTATTTAATATTGTTCTAATAAATATATTTTCTATATAATATATATATAACTGAAAACCAACACATATACAAAAACACATACGTGATACGCGTCCACGATATTCACATTAAATTCGTAATACTTTTACAAGTCATAATGTATGATTGTATAATAGTATCATATCTAATAGGCAAATGTACGCACGCACACTAATATACAATACACATGCACAGTGTATATAAACATACCGACATGCATATATATAGTATAACGAATTTTCCGACCACCCAGCGATACGGAAATCCTTAATCTGCATATTCAAACGATAAATTTATTTTGTGTTTTTCGAAACAAGACAGTAAAATCATGTGCCTGGAATACAATGGTACAAAAATATTCGTATATGTATTTTCTATTTAATGTAAGCTACATATACATACAGATATATCTATTGCGCATGTATTTGAATAATATGTCTCTGTATACACGGTCGGAACAGTTATAAGGAAAATATGTTAATAAAATGTGTATATGTTCAAATATGTGTGTGTGTGTGTGTGTGTTTGTTAACTTGGTGCTCTCGGTTACTGCGCTTTTGTATACTCGTATTATTGCTTTTAACATGAGCTCGCTATTTGCGCCAAGCTTTTCAATCACATTTGGCAGAAACAGTTGATAGCGCTTTTAAATTTACTGTCGTTTTGCGAAATTACTTTTTTTAAATATCCGTCTACAGAAAGGTATTTCAATAATAAAATGGTAAAATGGCATTTTCTATAATATGTATATATAATTTAGTTAATTTAGAAAATTATTTAAAAAGAACATAAATAATTACGAATGCTCAATAAGATCACTCCTATGTATTACCAAAATTATTGTAGATTTCTTGTAATATAAACATTAAGATTTCGTAGCTTTGTGTCCTCTGGAATACTGAAGCCCTTACTACATAACATCCAAGCTGGTTCATTCATAATGAAGTCCAATCTTAAAGAATGACTTCTTAAAAACTGGACTAGATTTACAAACATCAGACATTGGACTATCTACACGAAAATCAAATTGTATTCGCTTGTCGGAACTGGTGACTCCAATGAACCAAGAGCTGCTAAACGAAGCTCGACACTCTATGTACACTATGACTACTATCTGGCCGAAATACGGTAGAATCATGTCCAGAAAAACAGCGACTTTCAAGATAATGGTAATCCTAAAAATATGATTGCACAAATCATGGCCAACACCAACACATATTCCCATCTACAAACAATTATCACAAATCAACTGAATCTATAAATTCACTGACAAAACATTCACTTAAAAAAGACAAATTAAATAAACTTAATTCGTTTATACAATAGACCACGTGTTAACTGTATTTATCATTACAAGTATATTTTGTATTATTATTATGTCATTAAATTCTCAATTTACACAGACCATAAATCAGCTATTTTACAAATCAAGCATTGCTAAAATACCATATGCCCATCAAATAAAATCGATTTTAGATCATTTTACAATGTTATGAACAATCAAATATTTATTTATATTTTCATTTTAATAACTATATTACGTTCCGCCCTTTGTCTGGTAGTATACATAGATATTGTAGAAAACTAAAGACTAATTTCTATACTACCTGTGTTCGCGAAAATAGTTGAAACAATAATCTATAATCAATGTATAGACTTTCTTGTACGAACCAACGGTTGCGTGACGTGGAAAGTGACCTCTGCTCTGACTGGGAAACTGCAAACTTTTGTTAACCACTGCTTGAGGTGGATCTTGTGCATCAGATGGCCGGAGGTAGTCTCCAATACTGAATTGTGGAGACGAACCAG
>JANSTU010015865.1:0-14426 GCA_027564075.1 Bolitophila hybrida | reverse complement strand
CAGCACGCCTAGTACTAATCGTTGGGTCTTGCCTTACCACATGTAGAATTTCGTTTTCAAGATTTATATTACGTTGTCAAAAATCCTATTAAAATTGCCAGTTTCACATAATTTGGATGAATAGAATCAAAAAGTCTTCTGTTCTGGTGCTCATCTATTTGGATATCGACGAGAGTATTCACGTTCTGCTTGCATTGAATTACCGTTACAAAAACCACAAACGAAATGCATTTCAGCCATAGTATAATTATTCATATTTTATTGTTTTTCTATAATGCAAAAAGGAATAACTTTTAAGATGTAGGCGTTCGTAAACAATGATATTGTGCAAATAAACTTTCAGATATAAATGCAAAAATCATGATTTCATGACTATAATTTTCTGTAAGTATTAGATGTTATAGTGTTTTTTCTTTAAAGAATATTTTTATTTATTTATAATGTTTGTAAAAACTATGAAAACCTTAATACTTATTATATCGAAAACGGTAAAGTCTAGATTAAAACTTTCTGTAGTAAAATTATAGGTGACATTAAAGCGCATCAAAATATCAAACAATTATAGGGTATTATTTTGTGAAAAATGGAATTTTAATAAAAAATTCACAAAAAAAAAATTAAAAAAATATTTTGAAGAGCAATTACCTCAAATTTAAAAGGTTTATGTAAATAATTTATTTTTTATAAAATTGGTTTTTGTCCTAGGAGAAATATTGACATAGTTAAAAATAATTATGTGTTGGTATGTATTACTCCAAACATGACTTTTTAAACACCCTGTATCTCATTGGGTGTTGAAAAGTGCTGCCCATACAATTTTTTACTCAGAATGAACCAAGGAACACGTGGTAAGGTTATTTCCCTCATAAGGTGGGACACTCTGTATACAACAAACATCGATTTTAGGTTGAATAATGCTTGAATGTCGGCAAGGTGGCAAGTTACGGAGTATATTGCAAATGTGATGTTATCAAGCTCAGGAGAATTATTATTGCTACAGCTCTAGGATGATTGCGAAGCAGATGTTGTGTTGTTTGGGGCTATGGGAGGAGCAATTTTGGAGTCGAATAGTTGATTCCTGCGTATTTAGCCCTCGGTATATTTATGTCAGATTACATGCGATTCGTGTAGGATCACCGGTGGTAATTAAAGTTATTGATCTGATGTCATTTGTTTGTCCTCCCCAATGCTTTACATGTGCGTCCGAATCTCCCATTATTAGTTTTGTTCCTGAGATCTAATGGAAGTCGACCAAATTCAGTTCGTTCGATTTGGCTTGTTGAATGGGGTATAAATGCAAACAATTGACATTTTACAGGATACGCATTCAATGTTAGTATGCACTCTAATCTCTTGTACGAGTATATTCTCTTGGCAATAAAAGTTAATTCTGGTAAAAAAGTTGTGAATCGATTATTTTTTTTAGATTTGGGAAACGTTTCACGCGAAGCTCGTTGTACCTTGTTTAAACATGATGGTTTTTAAAAATGGGTAGTCCAATTTTTAATAAAGATAGTTTTTTTGAATGGTTTTCATATCGAACAATGTTAGCTCTGATCTTCTCGTTTGTACAAGAGCTAACGAGTTTATATTATGTCTGCAATCAGTAATTATATGTTTGAACCTTGACCAAATGATTGAGATAATTGCAATTTCTGTCTCATTATATTTTCGGTATAATACGATAATTTATATTTTCTTTAAATTTAAGCAAATATTGACGCACACGAATACAATGTCCGATTGTAGTACTGTTAAGCTAATCAATTCTATTTTTAGGTCACAATGATGGATTTTCAAAAAAGTTGTAGTTGGACATACTTTAGGTGGCAGTATGTTTTAAAATCGTATATAAATTCAAATAAGTTGTCAGTTAGCCAGAAGAAAATGTGAATAGCAAATACGGAATTTGCACATGTGGAATGAACTAACCCTAAATAGCGGTTTGAGGATTTACTTATGATTAGATCTATTTTGCATATCCACAGGCGTTTTTAAAAATTATCAGAAAGTATTACAAAGTAACCTTATATTACATATATAATAAAATCTCAACTGTATTACCTATAAAAGAAACTAAATCGATGTCTGCCTGCGTGCGCATGTACTTAATAGACCCCTCTAAAGCAATATTTCCATAAATATAATTATATTACTCGAAACAAGATTCAAATGATTTAATGTTAACCTATATAACACACATAGTAAATGTATATAACCTCAAATCTACACGTACCTGTCTACCCACAAACATACTCGCACATAAAAAACAACATTTTTATTTATATATTATATACACTCTGCAGAAAAACACAAGATAATCAACCCTCGCACCCTACACCCAATTTTACATTGCGACACGTTCGTGTTCCTAGAAAGGAATCTATATATTCTATATTTACTCATTAAGCGTTTGCTCCCCTACCCCCACCGCGCAGTGTATAGCCACTAGAAAAAAACGATAATTTATATTCACACAATAAAGCGCTTTCTCGCTGACCAAACGCTCAAAAGAATTTAGTTGTGCTTGCGGAGCTGAAGGTGTCGGAATTAAAAGCGAAATAAGTTAAAAGTTCTTCGGTTGTAACGGTTGATTTTTTAAAGTGGAACATTTTTATGAAAAGTGTAACGACAAATTGATTAGTGTTGTGATTTGTGCTATTACAAAGTTTGAGCAGACTTTTAGGCATTTTTGCAATATTTTGTGTTTTTTTTTGTGAAGCTAAAGCTATATAGAAAAAAGCTTCAAAATGCAGTCGTGCGGAATGAGTATGATCAAGTACATTTTATTTGCTTTTAACTTTGTGTTTGCGGTGAGTATATTTATATTTTATATTAATACATATTTAGGGAAATTATATTTTTTGTTTTAAATAGGTTTATAATAAATTAGAAAAATCGGTTTTTCTTCAGGGAAAATTGTACTTTAGGATTTGTTTTTCGGGTTTTAATGGTTTTTTTTCGTTTTTAAATACCTAACGTAATAGTATGTAAATTTAAAAAAAATCCAAATCTTTATATTTCTTCAAAGTTGTTCTTCTTATAGACTTGAAAGAGTTCCATAGACAAATAATAATAATATTCCATTTTCTCGAAGAAAGTATTTGTTTATAACATTTCAATTGTCGTGCTCCCAAATAAATATAAAAATAACATTAGTGATTCTACCATATTATAATTTTTGCACAAACTTTTCCAAAAAAAATGACTAACGAATTGCACTGAAGAAAAAAATGTCTTTTATGTATTCGAAAAAAAAAAATTTAGACTGGTTTTGATCTAAAAACTTTTATGTAAAATGATTGTTTTTAAAACTTTGAAGAAATCACAAATTTCTGTAAAATTTGAGATTATTAGAGATTTTTGGAAAATTTGAGCTCTTCCAAAAAAAAGTGAGGGACCTACCTGGTTAATCATATTTGATTCTTATCAAGTATAGCCTAACATTTTATTATTATATAAAATATTTCATTATACGAAAAAAAGTATAGTTTCAAATAAAAGTCCGAGCTTACAATTTTTTATATGTAAGTGACTTTTGTTTTAATTAAAAAAAATGTGTTATTATTTTATTTTTTTATAATCTAGTTTTTTATGTTTACGTATCTTTTTCAATAAAGTATCAATATTAAAAATTTATAAAATACAATAACTCGTTTTTTTTTGTTATTTTAAATACTTTTTCAACATTTTTCAATTGTTCTTTTATATAACAATAATAAATATTAAATATAAAAAAAAATAACAAACAAGTAGTTTAGTTTTAAATTGTTTAATTGTCACCTTTGGCCTTTTCATGCCTTTTATTCTTTTTTGAATATAATTGTACAGCGAAGTTAAATATTTCGCAGTTATTTGGTCGTACCACACCTTCTCGAATACATTTTTAAGTTTGTGAATCGTTCCAGGTTGATGGAATTGGATCTTTTATCCCATGTTTTGCCATAGATTTTCAATCGGATTTATATCTGGGCTGTTTCCGGGCCTAACTAGCGATGAAATTCCAGTTTCTACCTTATGCTTCCCTATCTGAAATTATAATATTCAAAAATGCATACTAAAAAAAACACTTTCCACTTTGGCTCGGTGACACGAAGCAGAGTAATCTTGAAAAATTAAGTTCTTAGAGAATTCGGAGAAACGTTTAATTATAAAAACAACAATCTCAACCTTTAATTTTATTTATGTAAACATGGCTATTTACCATGCATTATAAGTTTACCAACTCAATATTTTGTAATCGCTCCCCAGACCATAACATAACCAGAATGCATGACGGTTGGTACAATACATTGAGTAGAATATCCCAGAATAGCCCATTCCTTTTCGCCACATTTCTCATATTTTTCAGCCCAGTTTATGCGGTTTTTCATCATTCCTTTGTTAAGAAGCGGATTTTTAGGTGGTCGTTGAGACAATTGTCTTCGTTTCGAATTAAATTGTTTATTGTTTTAAAAGTTTCATACTGTTTTTTGGTATCAGGGAACGAGTTACGGGTGAGCCATGTCTTGAGGTATGGAAAGAGGTAGAAATAACTGACCAACTAACAGTTTGGACTTACAGAAGGTTAAATTTTTTATTCTTAGAGGTTTTATACTTGATATCGCTAACTAACTTGTGAATGAAGGTTAAAAATGTTGTACCTCGATTATGCTTTAAAAACATTTTTTTAAATGGAAGTTTATCATTTGGTGTATTCATTTTGTGTTGGTTGCTTCGCAAGCGCTCAAGCGCGGCATGTTATCTCTAGGGTATAACCTCTTCGTAAATGCTGCCGATGCGAAGGAAAATCGAGACGAACAAAAAAATGATCATGTCTTCATGGAACAAAATAAAACGTAACGTAATGAAATCCTTAAAAGAGCTCATGAATTAACTGGTCCCTTAGCACGGTCATAACTCGCTATCCGCTTTATGTACCATTTTTAATACTTAAAATAACATCTTTAAGGTGATTCGGCGATTCTTCCCAAAAGTGTTAACTAAGCATGGGACCGAGTAAGTAATGCAAATTTTATATTTATATAAAAAAATAACATTGTATGAGGAGCAAAATAAAAAATCGAAAAAAAAAATATTATGAGTACTTGAAAAATTTCTCTGCTTAGCTGGCTGAAAATTGTATTTTTGGATAACTTTTTTTCATCTTCTTTGGTAGCTGGTTAGGCTGCCTTGCTAAGTTATTTGCGAGGCATCTTTTCGAAGCTGGTTGAGGTTCTTCTATAATTCGTCGGTCAATAATGCCTTACCTCCACTACACGACTAGAGCCAAAAGCCACGAAATATTTACTGCAATTCACTCGTACACATGCTAAAATTGTATGATTTTTCTCCCTCTTGCAAAAAAAGCACATAGGCATAAATCTATAGCGCCGCGTTAGCTTTTTATGCCTTAACTCCACTACAAACCACGAACCAAAAACCACAAACCACTTAATGCTTTTCATACGTACTCATGCTAAAATTGTATGATTTTTCTCCCGTTCGCAAAAAAAACACGTTAACACGTTAACACATAGACATGAAGCTAGCGCCGCTTTAGCTTTTACGTATGGGTTGGTAAAAAACATATAAGAAATTTCTCCATATGTCTCTACATGTTGGGTTGCGTTCTAAAATTTATAAAAATATATACAAATTAAAAGACAAATGTCATAAAATATAAAATAACATACATTTTACAACGAACATACACAGAGGTATATAAAATATTTGTGAAATAACCAAAAATTGTATGTTTAGACAAAAATAAAGTTATACTGGCTCACATTACATCAACTCACGTACCGCATAAATTAAAGTTTGTCTTTAATGGTCGTTTTTTTGATCGTCTTTAACCTCACTAATATACCCTAGCAATTTGAAATACACATAAAAATGGAATATTTTTGAAGAGCTCCTCCAAATATGAGCAAATACTTCAAAACATTTAAAGTGCTATTTGCTGATATTTTTCTTTTATTATCAACATTGAAAAATCTTTTGACATACGTTATTTAACGTTTACATGTATATGTGCGTGTAATGATTCCACCCACCAATTTTTAAGTTGGTAAATGGTATAATAATAATAATAAAACAACATTTATTCTGCAAAAATCGATTTTATTCATCAACATAGTTTCCTTCTAGGCTGATACAATTAGTCCAGCAACGTTCTAAATTTTCGATGCCTTTTCTGTAGAACGATTTGTCTTTGGCCTCAAATTAGTCTTAAGTTTCGACAATCACCTCCTCATTTGAGCCAAATTTCCTTCCCTGTAGCATCTTGAGACCTGCAAAAAGCCATATGCGATTTCGAAAACGATTGATGGTTTTTCGCTTTTCAAGGTATTCTAGTAATATTATTCCTCGGGCATCCCAAAATACCTTGCCAGACGGCTTTTGTGCCTTTGGACGTTTTGGCTAACTTTCACCGGTTGCTTTCCATTCAGCTGACTGCCGACTTGACTCAGAAGTGAAATGATTCATTTTCACATAACGACGCACATAACGCGCATAAAAATAGCCAAACAGCTCTCCGATACATCGACACGATATTGTTTTGGTCCGGTGTCATGGCCCAAATGATCATTCAAAATAGTGGACACACTAACTTTTGATATATTTAATGATTTGCGGAAGAAAGTAATATGAAACTCTAAATTGCAACGCACAAGTGCTAACGAGGAATAAATAGTCCCTCTATAAAGCCTTATGGAAGTTAAATTATTCGTTGGTTTGGTGCTGGCTGATGGATAAGTCCAATCCCGATTTCGAGTAATTTTGTCTGAAAAGTTATCAAAAAATTAGCAGGCGCATAGTCGTGATGATAAAGGAGTTTTTCTTCTTTAAATTCGAAAGTTGTTTAAAGATTTTACTTTTCAAACGATTCAATAATTCAGTATAAAGTACGCAGGACATAACCTTTCTTAACTATTGTTTCGTATTGTTTTCGGAGCACTTTCATCCTGAGAAACGCATTTTTTTACTCTCCATGGACTTAGGAGTTTAGAAATGTATTCTACTGAATTTCGCGTAAACAGTGCCAAATACTGCTGAGAAGTTGTTACGCGATTTAGTTTTTGGTCCATTTTGAGCAAATATTATGCCGATCGTTTACACGCCTGTAACCTTAGCTAGCAACTGTATTTCACTTTAAGGGAATTGAAGTAACCAAATCGTAGATTTTGCCATCTATCTCCCGCAAAGATAATTAATCTTCCTTTTTTCTGATTATTATCATTATTCTATCTTCTACTTTATCTCGATGTAATTTTTGCCGTTTTATTGGAAAATACTAAAGGGTTTTCAAATTAGGACATTTAGATTTTTAAAGTTCATGGCGGCAAGATCTGTAAAAAAAAACACCGTTGTCTGAGAGTGGCGAATTTGCATAGAAACTTGGGCCTTGGTACAAAATACAACTTACTTAGAAACTGAAGGATAACGACCATAGTAAAAATATAATGGAATACCACTAATCTCAACGATACAATGCTTGTAAATTTTTGGTAAAAACGATAACCGTCACGGACCAAGCACACTTTGTAGTTCTTTTCCACGGACTTCTGCTGTCACTAAGGCCATTCCTGTACGTACACTTAATACCGTTAATATTAATTCGTATATACGCAATTATTCAGTGGTTGTCAAAAGAATGTTTGATCATTGTAACTGTAAAAAAGTACAAAAAATATTATTGTAAGAAAATTTCATAAAATATATAAATAACAACAATTTCATTTATCTAAATATTTTAGCATATAAATTAAATGTATACATTGATTTATTAAATTTCCTTAAAATATATAATTTCGACTATTTATTTTATTATTTTATTTCCTTGTAATCTACACTACCGATTGTTAGTTTAGATATTGTAAAACATAACTAATTACTTACATACATTTAACCAGATACACTTTGGCAGGCTATATGCGACGTAACACATACACGCATATAGGTACGTGCCGGCAGCTAACTGTAAAAATAAATGGTTCAGCTTATGCCCGATTTCTTCACGAAATTAATCCTCGAGTTAATATAAAACACGACGTTAACTCAAGGATTAATTTCGTAAAGAAATCAGGCCTTAATAGACAATCAAATAATATAATCTATATATCGAAATCCAGCGTTTACTGTTTGCAAAAAATACACGCACTAGTAGCAAGAAATACACACTCACACACATAGACGCCTAAGTTGACAATTTTAAAAACCGGCGCACACACACCCGATGACGATGAGGGCTTATTGTTTATATTTATATTATATGCGTTAAGGGCTGAAAAACACTCACGATTTCACGAAATACTTACACGAAACGGGACAATTGTTTACGTCCGCGAATTATTTTTACGTCTGCGTGCTAGAGAAAATTGACGACGAATGACACACAGTGAAATGGCGACTTGTTGTTACGTGTAGTAGTCAAATTTAACCGTTCCTGCACGTACGAATAACGATATTCTTTCACGTACATATATGAACGAATAAGTCAATAGTTCTTCAGCGTGTATTCAAAAACGAATGCCATTGCACGTACGGGAAACGATAAATATTTACGTACATGTTAGAACGAGTAAGACTATCGTTCTTCGGAGACCAAAAGTGGTCGCGGTGCATATCGTGTTTGACAGCGTAGGAACTTGTCGGAGATGGCTTACTTTGACTGATAACGAATGTTTATTTACAGAATCATAACCAAACTTTTACTCTACTTCTATATACCTCATTTGAACGATATCAGAGCCTCAGAATTCATTTTGCGCTGGAAATTTAGTAAACAACTTCTGAATATCTTTCAGTTTTACATAATAAAACCATTTTAAATAAATATTTTGGAATTTGAAAAGATATATAGATAATGACAACTATAATTATTAGTGGTAATATGAATAATTAAACATCGACCTACTCTTACCAATAAAAACTCCCAAATATATTTGTATTTATATATATATATATATTGACTCATGTAACTAAATTTATAAATCAGGAACTATTTACATAGCCTTGAACCAAAAAAATGATATTTATTCTCAAGACTGTACAGAACTGTCCAACAAAAAGCCAATAATTATTATTTATATTTGACCACTAAATCTAGCACGCACTTCTGACAACGCACTTCGCCAACCATCACAAGTGCGACCGAATTAATATTTACGGAAAACTCGCAGTACATAAATCAATAGCTCATTTACATACAATTTTCTTATTACACCACAGAGAGAGAGAGAGAGAGTACATTCATATTTATGTATTAGAATACTTTCCATGTATTTACATAAACATAACTGAATATAGTTTCAAATATATTCAAGTCCGATGGGAGGAAATGAAATAAATCATGCATGTTAGACGATGTGTAATTTGTCCATAAAACTATATTCTTCAACTTGTACATTGTTGGAAAACTACTACCTCTAGTGGAATTCTAAATGATTTATGTGAGATTGTTTTTATTTAATGTTGCTTATTTTGCAGATTTCTGGACTGGGTATACTGGTGGCTGGTGCCCTAGTTTTGTCGGATATTGGCGAGTTCAACCATTTCCTAGAGGGAAAAATCAGTGCACCACCCATCATTCTTATCGTGACCGGAGCGATAATATTCCTAATTGCTTCGCTTGGTTGTTATGGAGCAATACGGGAGTCACCGAAACTGTTGATTATGGTAAGTAAAATAATTAAGATGGACAAAACTCCTCATATTATTTTTATCATTACCAGTTTGCCGTTCTGTTGGCCATTGTTTTCGTGGTTGAACTTGCCGTTGGCATTGCAGCAAGCGTCTACAAGTCTGATCTTGAGGTGATGATAAAGGGTTCACTTGAAAAGTCAATTCAACGCTCAAGCACCGACGATATTGCTGCCTGGGATAATGTACAACGAAAGCTTATGTGCTGCGGCATAGACGGACCATCCGACTGGGCTGACTACAGTCGCAATCGAACAATTCGTGCGAGTTGCTGTCGACCAGAGATGAATGATTCACTGACGAATGACTGTAAAAATGCCGTTCCACTGTTTCAGCATAAATACTATCAGGTTGAAGATTGTTATTGTTAAATAATTGTAACCTATATTGATATTTGTGGCGTTTTTGTTTATTTGCAGGATGGTTGTCTGATTAAGCTTAAAGAGCGCGTTGAAGGCAATGCAAAGATTCTGATCGGCGTTGGAATCGGTGTGGCATTTATTCAGCTACTTGGAATCATTTTGGCCTGCTGGTTAGCTTCTTCCATTCGCAAAGAACGTGTCGAGTAGATGGATATATTACCGTGGCTTATTTAAATTTAAAAACACAGTTTTTAATATGTTTTGTATGTAGTAATATGTAGATGTTCAATGTTAAAAAAATGTAATAATTATATATAAACGTAAAACGTATTCCTTCCATTCGTCGAGGTATTTGTGTGTAAATCGTATCGTACGTACATTAGATCTTAGATCTTAATATTGGTGTTCCATTCTTAGCATTAGTAAGCTTTTAAGTTACTGAAACTGCCACACAGCGCATTAAGTTACTTTGCAAAAAAAAAACAATCATTTTTTTTAATAAGCTAAATTATTATAAATATATACAACATCAGTCATAAATAAATGCATTTTAATAATATTATAAAATCTGTATGTTCGTAAAGCCTATATTAAGTGCCATCTTCAGACTGGGTAATAAGAAGCGGTACATAAAAAGCAAAATTTTTAAAGTACTGTCGGATCTCACAATAATAATAGTTAACGGAGCTGTCTTGTCACGACAAAATTGACACATGGGACGATTTTGTAAAAATAAACTTTTCCAAAGCTATTATACCTGACTACATAATCCATAATTGTTAATTCGTTTTTATGGCTTGGTCGCTTGGTTCCATTTGACAGCGGCTGCGCATGAAATAGTGTCTAAATTCATTCGGTGACCATCTTCCACTGTAGAATTACGATACGCCGCCCAATAATTGAATAACATCGCCAACTTGTCATTAGTATTTCTTAAGGACGGGCAGGTCATATCGAAATATATTGCTTAAATGTCATTTGCCAGTTCACCTAAAAATTACGGTTAATTAATTTCATCAAATTTGTTCCGCATTCTACACGAAACAATTTCTTCACGGCATTGTGTGAATTGTGTCTTTGCTTTTTCAGTACTGCTGACTGCTGGACTCGTTTGAGCATCCCATTTGTATGGTGCTATACTTCCTGTTTTCGTCGCGATGTCATTACACTTGATTATCTCTGCCGATTATGCGCAGCTGCAGAGCAAATGAATATACTAAAACAAACATATCATCTAAAAAATGTCAATACTACTTACAAATGAATAGCTATCCATTTTCGATGAGGTGTCTCTTTTCTTTATTGACAGTTCAATAACTTTTGAAATGTGGTCCTGTTCCTGTTGACTATATACTATTTTATATTCGGAGTTTTACTTACCATCATTCCATTTCCTTCGAAACAATTACAATAAAAGTATATTCTTATAATGCATAACCATAGCCATAGCCGAGTGAGTAAACGCGTTGGCCTCTCTTATGGGAGGTCGCCGGTTCAATCCCGACCGGCAGGCCGAAGTGTTTTTCGAATGTGCCACTTTAAATCAGTAGGTTCCTCTAGCTATTAACTGACTATTTCTGAAATAGGTAATTGATTTGGAATAACGGAACATTAATGCCATCAAATAACATATCCACACGCACCCTGTATAGAACAATAAGTGTATGATGTCGTTGATGATTCACGATTCCGAATATAAAATAGCAAGATAGATCTCGGTGCATAGAGATATCTCAAAAATATATGCGCATTTGCCCTGAAAAGTTTTTAGAGTCGAGTCAGGGCAAATTAAGACTCCTGAGTGTTAGAGCAAAGTAGCTCCAATAGGAGTAGCACAGAACAAACAGCACATTAGCATGACCTGGCCACTCGTGTGAACCCGTAATGGTCAATGAATCCGCTGGGCGGCATCGCACACTGGCCCTATGTGCCACAAGGGATTAAAGGATCCAATGAGAATTTTAATTATCATTACTATCATTAGACTCGCCAACAAATTCACCACCTAACTCACCACACGTCACCTTAAGTGACCTTAAGAAATATTTTTTGTGGTCTGGGGCCTATCTTATAACACACTTTTACTTTAAACGTAAGTTGTTATAGAAAATTGCAATCTTGTAACACTCATTTAAAAACAAAGTAACCAAAGTTGTTCGTTTTGAACTCAACGAATTTCATGAGCGCGTTAATCCATTGATAATTCCATGTTTAATATGTAAACAATTAAATATAGAAATAATCGAATTTTAAAAATATTTATAACCAACTACTCGACTCGACTAGTTGCGATAATTGTTAATATATAAATTACATTTAAAAACATTTTAATTTTCAATTTAAAAATATTTTATGTAATAGATTAAATATTTACACAAAATTTCAGATGTGATTTGACCTTTTTATAACGCATCGATTTGACGTCGACTTTTTTTTTTGCGTTTTTCAACACAAAACTTCACGTCCATATTATTTGCGTATACAACACAACAAACACATTAACAAAGAAAAACAAAAAACGCGATGGTTTTCAATTCAACGCCTGTCGTCTGCTCGCCTGTGGTGAAAATGAACCAATTCTTCTTCTTGATGCGTTTTTTTTTGTGAAATCGTCAATTGTCATAGAATAAATACAAAATTTCAAACACAGTTAGCAGACATACTCAAATCGGCGTATTTCGACAGCACTTTTTGCATCGCATACACACACCCAGCGAATCTCTTATTAAACAACAGCGCCACCATTTCAACTAACAAACTGTTATATTACGCAGTACTCAACCGCATGGAACATAGTGTCAATACGTCAAGTGTATGTCAATGTGTATTATTCTAAAGTTTGTTATGCTTATGATTAAAGAGGAAACTAGAGAGTAGAGAGGAGAGTGACTGAGAAAGCGAGACCACATATATTACATATTGTATATCGCATAGCGCATGTGCTATACATATTCTAATCACATTATTCTTTCTGCTATTCTGACATTTTATGAGCGCCATATGCCATGTGCAAGTTGCATATACAATTCACAGTATTCACACACATTGCACGCAGAGAGATAAAAACACACACTACGATATTTTGTGTCGCTTTGACGTGGATTTGTGTGATGCCGACGTGAGTAAAATTTATTACAAAAAATCAAACAAGAATGTGTGAGTTATTTGTGTATTTTTATATTTTGTCTTTCATGGATGTGTAATTTTGTAATTTGTCACATCCGTTTGTGATATTATTGTATTAGTATGTGTGTGATGTTTACTCTTTACTTGTAAAATGTTGTAAAGTACATGGGGTCCATAGTCGAAGCTAAAGACAACACAAAACAAAACCGATTAATTGTGGATCGACATTCGACATAGTGCGGAACGCGGAAACTTGATAAGTTGCAATTTAGCGTATTTCCTTATAATTAAGAACGTTTATATAAATGTTAGTCATTATTTTATTTGCAATATTCTTGTTCAGTGCACCGATTTGTGGTAAATCATAATAGAAATCTAAAATACCCATAAAATGGCTGCTTTTCGTCCTCGTCGAGTTCTATAGAAACGTAAAACGATTGAATTAAGTAAACATTTTGCCGACTGAGAAGACCAACGGGACTTTTCAAGTGTTCTGTAATACTATGGCAGTATATAGAGTTGGAATGGGAGTTCAGTGCTGAATCTAGTGAGAATAAAAGTGAAACATAGTTTGTTGAGTGGTAGTTCATTAGGACGCTATGGTAGATCGAAGAATTGTACATCTTCTTTGGAATGACAGCAGAATTTAGAAGATCATAATAATTGCACTTTAATTAACATGATGCAGCAGCTGTCAACATCGTGGGAATTTATACGGTAAGTGCGCCGGCATATATGCTACACCAAGTGTATGTTAATTGTAGATGGTGTGTTCACAATGAATATTTTGCTCAGAGAAGATTTTACATAGCTATGAAGTACTTTTATATATATATATATATATAATTTTTTTATTTTAGAACTTGGCTGAAGTACAGAAGAGCTCAAATGCCCGGAGGGCATTTGCGCTATCCTGTACTTCAGCCCCTTTATTTTTCTGAACCCAAAACTGAAAAAAATATTTGTGGGAAATGAAACCCTTAAGGGTGAGAGGGCATCAAAGTTTAAAAAAAAGTAAAAGGAGTTTTTAGGGGTTGGAGGGGTAGATACCAAGGGGTGTAAGGTATCAAATGAAAGGTATTAAAAATACCTATGATCTAAAAAATAATACAATCGGTTAACCCTTAAGGGAGATAGGGATAAAAAGGTCATTTTTTGTATTTATTTTTATAGGGGGTTGTTTTTTTTGGGTGTGTTTGGTATCAAAAGAAAGGTATTGCAAATACCTATAACTTGAAAAAAAATTAAAGA
>JANSTU010015864.1:0-29136 GCA_027564075.1 Bolitophila hybrida | reverse complement strand
ATGTGGTGTGCGTATATTTGTGTATATGACTGTTGATATTCAATTTATGTAAATAGATAATTATATGTATGTTCTTTGAATTGTTGATTTGGATTTAATGGCATACTTTTGAATGTCAATGGATTTCGCTTTCTGTAGAAATTTATAAATACATTTAAATGTGTTATATTTAATAAAAATAATCCAACACTATTATGATGTTGACTTTTTGTATCGAATATAAAAGGTCTACAAAAGCTTGAAACGGACTTATGACTTGGCAAATTAAATTTTAATTATAGCGTTAAATGAACGAAAATTCTTTTTTTACAAAAAACACTTTATGAGACGTTTGAGCAAAAAAACAACAACAAATGTTCAGTTTTTAAACACCATTTAGGAAATAATAGCTATTATTATTGGTAACATATAAATAAATTCTGACTTCTTTTTAGGACATCTAGTTTGTATGTATTTTCATTTTTTTTTTTTTTTATTAAATGACAATGATTTTATTCAAAAATCGTCATTATGCCGTCTATTTTGTATGAAGACCGCACCATCGCGCCGATTTGATTTGTTTTAGCACCTTTAAAGCTCAAGTCTTTACCTATATTTAACACCGTTGGATATTTTCTGCCATTCATACCATTTTTTTTAGCCAAATATAAAATCTTGTTTTAAACGACGATCTTAAATGAGTTAAAATTTCTTTAAACGCTCACCCTGATCTTTTATAATATATTAATAAAAATCAATCCCGGCCGGCAGACCGAAAGACTCCTATCGATGTGTTGTGAGTATTAGAGCACAGTAGCTCCAATAGGAGTAGCACAGCACCTTAGCATGACCTCACCACTCATGTGAACCCGTAATGGTCAATGAATCCGGTGCGCAGCATCGCACACTGGCCCTATGTCCCACAAGGGATTACAGGATCCAATGAGAATACAAATAAGTATTTTTAAAATGAGTGAGAGAAAAGAAAACAACAGAATTTGAATTTAATGGACCTGTAATGTTAACGCTATGTTCTTATGACTTATGATATACAAAAATCCGATGAAATTGTAAGTTTCTTGGTTGATTTGTTAATAAAAGTAGAAAAAATATTTTTTACCCATCTTTCTTCTAATTCTAATACCAAAAACTTAAACTTAAAGTAAAACCACCAATCTCTGGTACAGAATTCCCTACAAAATTAATATCGGCATCTTTTGACAAAGAGTTTTATGATAAAAGCATTTCAATCGCCATTTGAGACAATGGATATTGATAGCAAGAAACTAGTGATCAAATAAACTTCAAAATTTACGGATAGTTACAAATTATGTTTTATGTATTAAAATAAATTATTATTATTTTGTTCGAAAATCCATTGTCAACTTGGTTTTGCTAATGCATCCAATTGGCGAACGTAAAGAAATGGTCAGTAGGTAAATATAAAATTTCAAATATTATTTGACGTTTAAGCATGGTTCACAATAAACTGCAAACCGAATTATTGTAACACTCTTTATTTATGATTGGGTATTTTCACGGCCTCGCTATAAGCTAATGTTTATGTTGCCGAGCAGGGCTTGGCGCTAAGTGAAAGTCTAAATGTACACATTCCCGGATCCAAAACATCTTAAAGTATACAAAAAATAAAAAAAAAGTATATAAAAAATTAAAAATCGTTCCGTTCAAACTTCGTTTGTTTTTGAAAAAAACACACACAATCCTCAGGAAAGTATAGATATCTATTTATTTTGGTGAGCGGCTGATTCGTCCCACACAATTTGTCACAGTATTTCATTTTCTGCGATAAATCGAATCCGACTACCTATAAGGGGGATAGGACAAAAAGGTATTCTTTTGTATTTTTGTGTATATTAGGCGGTTTGAAGGGGCAAAGAGATGGCGCATAGATATAGCTTTTCTGAGGATACCTCTACGATTCTCTCACAATGACGGTTGGATATGACTGCTTTTAAATGAATAAATGAGATATTAACATAAATATAAATTTGATATCAAAAACTAGTAAATTTAAAAAAATACAAATTATAACTAATATCAGCCCCCAAGATTTTTAATTTCTATTATGTTATATTAATTATAATTTAATTAAAAAACTTAGGACACTGGCTAATAAATGACACTATAAAAGAATTAAACGAATTAAAAATAAATTACATCTGACATTACATCAAACACACCCAAACAGCATTTAAACATACAAAAACCACCACAAATCATGCAAAACTAAAAACGACAACTTGAATAAATCGCAAAACAAATGTCAAGCAAAACGAGCTCCGGTTTCAGTAACACTTTTTTGTCCATTCACTTACAGATTGACTCATTCCGTTTGCTCCGCACAGGCACAATGAAGAATGAATCGCATTGACACTTCCTTGAAATTATTTAAAACAGTGGCGCGTGCCCGCCTATAAACAAAACACATGAAAAAGGTTCACTCGCACAGTAAACAATAATTTCGTAGTTCCCAGGCCCGATCGCCTCACGTTTCTGTATAACATGTGCGTGTCATTGCAATACACATAAATAGTGTGTGCAATACATAAAAAGCTAACTCGGCAAAAAGAAAAAGAGACTCACTTATCATGCGACAGAAGTTGCGCCCGCGCGTGTAACACATAATATAACAAAGAGCTGATTTATGCGTTACTATAGAAATTGAGATATATTTACGAAAAAGACCGCGAGCAGATCAATTGTCAGTCCCATATAATATGTAAATTTTAAAGGTGTTTGTGCGCACCGAAGCAAAACAAAGGACAGCACTGTATAAGTGTATTTGTATGTTTGTTTGTGAAAAACAGCACACGCACACTTAAAAAAGAAGCAATTGAATATTAAAATGCTATAGCATTACGTTCGTGCACCAACAAATATATATATAATATTGCAAAATACAAGAAAACGCGACCCATAAATATATTTCATATTTACGGCCGCCGCCGATAAAAGTTTTTTTATTTGACGAAGGCAAGTACACAGGCTATTAAAGTATTTAGTAAATATTATAAACAATGTTTTTTATGATGTTTAGTTTGTGAGAGCGCTCGAGTGTGTTTGTGACTTGCGGAAGTGCGACAATAGTGAGATATTTGCAAATGTAAAGAATAAAGAGTTAACAAGACGAAATTATAACTGTAAACGGCTCAATGACCTGGAATACGTCATATAGAAGAAATAAATCAACGGGCAGAGTGAACATTTGAACTTTGTCTGTCATCAGTGTGTGGCTCTTAGTATCTCAAAACAAATATAAATCTTCAGGACATATGGTAATTGGGGCACATGTCAGACGAGCACTTTGTTTTAAGAATGTATATATTGCAATCTGTACACAAAAAACTGCATTGTTTTTTCAGTTATATTGGATAACAGATACGAGAAGAAAATACATATCGAGTGAAATTAAGAAGCTTATATATCCAAAGAATTAAACAATTTAAAATTATGTTTTTTTAATCACTATATTATAAAAAATGGACAAAAAGGAAAGATAATATGCGGATCAAAATATAATACCATATAATAGCAGTCAAAATAATTCACAACATGGTCGAAATACAAAAGTGAACAACTGGCTGGGTTAAGGTCTCACGGAGTTCGAAAACATAATCATGCGAAGGTGGTCCAACAATATACGCGCGCACCCAGATTTCAATAAACTCGCACGATCGCATTAACATCACTCGCCATAATACAAATAAGTACACGTTCAATTGTAAGCTTCTTAATGCCACTCGATAGGTATATCTCATCACCTTTCTCTTGTGCAATACACTTTTAACAACATCTAAATAAAGATACACTTACACATATATATATAACGAGGTAGATAATCTATACTCGAATATAGTCTGTACCGGCTGCGCCATTAACCTAATGTGCAAAGTCTGTCAGACAATTATTTTCTGCGCGCGGCATTAAGGTCTAACTGTACATAATTAATTCGATTGAGCAAGGCAGAAACTAACTATATGTATATATTATAATGTAATGTATCGTCGTCTTCGACAGATTGCGTATCTTTTTTGATTCTCAGCGGTGTGAATTAAATTACCGCGTTACGGGATCGTTTGTTTGCCGCAATGGATTTGTTTGGAGTAAATAAGTGTTCTATATCTGAATATTACGTCATATTCATTCAAATATTGCGTTTGGCATTAAACATGTTCTTACCACATATATTTAAATTTACATTTTAAAATTGATTAAAAAATAATTTTATTTGGTATAAATATATTATCTTTTTATAGTACAAATGACTTGCACACAACATTAAATTGAATAAGTTGTATTCATTTATTTAACAAATATAAATAGCAGTAATATATAATGTATAATATGTTAAGATGTTCGTTGAGACAATATAATAATTTATTAAATTCAATTTAATAGAATTATAATGAAAATTAACAGTAAATAATATACTCGTATCTATAATGGTTTGAAATACAATAAAAACAATAAAAAGTATACATATAGTTTTTTAAAGGACGATTTATAAGACTTGAATGCATTTTAAATATAGAGATTTTTACCTTATTTGTAGAATTTTGGCAATAAATTAAGGTATATAATTTTCAAATTTTCAACAATTTTTAAACTCGTTTGTATTTTTATGGTGTTTTGTCCATTTTATACATTCTTTAAATTATAGGGTTTCTGTAGTCTCGTTTTAAATTATACACTTCCGGTCAAAAAACTTGTCCGATGTTATCATTTCTTTTTTCGACTTTTCACTCTTATTTCCTGTATATCAAGGATTAAATTTAATTTATATGTATTTATGAAAATATATCTCTCGTAATTAGAAATTAATAGATAAAGAAATACACTTAAACTAGTTTTTTATCAAAGTGACCACGCTTTGTTTTGATGACGACACACAATCTGGTAATTCTTGCCACAAGTTTTAGTAATGTCTTAGATTTAATTTTATTCCACGCCAGTTTTCTGGACTTCACGATCCAGTTACGCTGTAATTAATTTGATTGAGTTGAAATCAGGTCATTGTAGGCATTGATCTAGTATATATTTTCCACACTCCTTCATCATTTTTCTTCCTCAAATAACCCGATTCAAATTTTAAAGTATTTATTTAGAGTCATTGTCAATGAAAGACCAATAAAACGAAGATATTGCTTTGCGTTACAATACGCAATGATATTATTCTTTTCGCATTATTTCAACAACTTCAATGAATAAACACCAGGATCGTGTTTGACCGTGGGCGTAATACAAGTGGAATCATTTATCTTTCGGTGAACCAAATTGTTTGATTCGTCAGACCAGGTAACTGATTTCCAATGTTCAAGTATCCAGCAGATATGACTCCTATATATCTTCTTTCTACTATCGGGAGACGTCCAATACCGTTCTGTTATATCTTTAAAAAAATGTTTTTTAAAATCTATCTTTTTTTAATATAAAAAAAATCCTTTTTGTATGTTTGTATCAGATACCTGGTTCAGAAGCTAAATATTGGACTTGGTAAATCGACTTGGTGTCGATGTGCCTATACTCAATTAGGGATGTTAAAAAAAATACAGATGAAAAATGAATGAAATGAAAAATGTGTAACGAAATGTTCTTTTCGTCGGAATGGTTTTTATTAATAAAATTTTATGGTTAAAAAAGCTTTTGCTCACCTATGTACCTCTCGCCTAATTTATAAATTAAGTCATGCACTCTGCACTTAAACATCTCATAATTAGCTGACTGCTCTTTTTAAATCATTAAATACATTTATTTGAAACGTGTAATCTCAAGACAACAACAAGAATATTTTACTCCTGATTAGTGGACTGATCTTGAGTTGTCTTATTGTACAGAATTATAATTATCATCATATACCATATATGATAAATTATTGAAAAATAAATTTATTATAATATGTAAACCAATTTCACGAATATTTGTAGATTCTTATTAAATTCAATATACCAGAATCGTTAAACTTTTGTCACAATAATCTAAGCTCAACCAACAATGATTGATACGATTGTACGTTCACAACGTACGGCACAATATTTATGTATTAAAGGCACATGCCAAGCCATCATTATACGCATTACACAATCGCGATCAATGTAACCTGAATCTGTAATTGAAAATGTAATATACTTCTTGTACACATATTCTTATTATTACCTATATAAGATGTGCGTGAGAGTATAAGCGCGACGTCTTAAAAGGTCGCTTCTAAAGACGAATCACATCAGTCAGTTGGCAAACGTTTTATGTAGCTGATGCGGGTTGTGTTTTGTATTATTATAAATGTCTGAACGATCAAGATCATCGCGAGCATTTATAATTCGCACGATCGCTTCTCAACCGCATATAATAAACAAACGAGTGATTTCGTAAGTCGCGCGATTGTCTTATAGTGTTTGATGTCTATATGCGAAATGTATCTATAGCTTTATATTAGCTATTATATGTATAATTGATATGTCAAACGCGTAAAGATCGCGATCGTACAGGTCAATTTCTCAGTTCGTCTACAATATACAAATTTCCAAATACTTAATTACAGATCAGTTGCTTAGTTGCTTGTATGAAATTACATTTTGTGTACTTTCGGTTTTGTTTTATTTCATGCTTTATTATTAGCTGTATATGAAATTAAATTGTTATATATACGTGTTTAAATACATCTCAGCGTTTGCATTAAAATAACAAATCGTTATATATTAATATAAAATGTATAAACAAATTACCTAATAACACTGCGTAAATACGCTTGTAATAATGATGATGAGGCGAAATGCTCACAACGCGATCATCTTGACCGTAACGATGAAATGGATGCAACAAATAATAACAATAATAATAATAATAATAAAAAGTGCGATCAAAGTGTGTTGCGGCGACAAGGCTGCGCGCGTCGTGCGTTGTCTCGAATGAGTCTTCATTGTGTCACTATGTAGAGCTCACGCCTGGTTATGCATAGTCACATAAACATAATATACATAATATATAATTGTGTATTGGACTTCCTGTGGCGAAGAGTTTATTATATTGTAAAGAGTTTAAATAAAGACGCACACGCGGTGCTAATGAGAGCGCATCAATAATTTTTATCTTAAACACGTCGACAATGTCGTACAACTCCATTATTACTATATGTCGTAAAAACTAGCAGCCTCCTCAATACAAATTATTACATTTACAATACATATGCAAATGATGTGCTCATGGGATCAGCTTGCTATGCGGCAACGAGATGCGACGCAAAGACGGCTAATCCTAAATCACGAATTCTTGCGAAAATATACATTAGAGCGCTACTCGGCGACTCGCAAAAGTATCCCATGAAATTGAAATTGATTTACATTTCTCGGATTAATTGCGTTATGTGATCGTTTTTCAATGAATCTGCACAGAAACTCTGTATATATTCGAATGCAACGATGTACTGGTATACAAGCGAATATACATATGTTTTTTTTTTCCAGGTTGTAAGTTGTAACCTTTGATTGAGCTCTTATTATAATTTGTAATGTGTGCGTGATTCGTGATTATGACTCTCATTGTACATGCTTGCGAGCTAGCCGGGAAGACGTTGGGCTGATTATGCCGGTAAATTATTGCAATATAGATTTATTGTCATGTAGCAATGTTTTCTAAAGCTCTCAATAATATAATTAAAAATATATATGCATGTAATTTGACATGGTGTTTCTCAAGATTATTTTTATATTGGGTCAATATTGAATAATATATTTATTATTATAATTATATGTTATGTGTGTAAACGAAAAGGTCGCAATCAAAGAGAATGCTTTTATTATTTCTATTTTTTTGTGTGTAGGGTCCAAATTGCAAAACCCGCATTATGTAACGCATTTGAAATATTAATTTTTGTTTTTTTTTTTTATTTCTAGATAATGTTTCATTTCAACTTCCCGACCGATCTGCTTGCGGTTGTGGTGGTGCTGCTTACGATTTCGTACTCCTGCGTCGATGGATTGGATAATGGTCTGGCAAGAACACCGCCAATGGGTTGGCTGTCGTGGGAGCGTTTCAGGTGCAACACCGATTGCGAAGGAGACCCAGACAATTGCATAAGGTATGAATGAAATAATAATTTACATTATACACCAAGCTTATCGATATAGATAATTATAAAATGAAAACCTTATAACTTTTCAACAACAGTATAGATTTTTAATAATTTAAATTAAAATAAATTTAAAGTGTTACTCTATATTTTCTGCTCGTTCCGAATGAACTCATATATCAAATTCTATTGTAACGGAAATGATCATATTCGGAGGAAATCGACAAATATTTTCAAGATAGAGATAGACAGATAGAGGTTTGTTTATTAAAAAAAAACTTTGTAAACAAATTTTTTTTTTCAGGCGAGATATATTTACTTTCATTATTTAATCTCCAGTTTTAGTTGTAATATTATAAAGAGCATTGTTTATTATCAAGCGCATCTTATATCGCACGCTTCATATTATGCATTTGGACAATATATACGCCTTACGCGCAACTCCTGCACATTGCTCAACGCCCCCACGCAAATAAATGAATATTGTATAAAAATACGCATTGGCGCACACCCAGTGGCGGGGCACTTTACGTTTATCTACTGCGCTGACATTCAAACGCGTTCATTAATAACAATTATTATCACTATTATAGCACATAACTTTTATAGCTTCGTCAGTCGTGTATATATGTGTATTTGACTGGGTTTGTGTGCCGTGTGTATTACTACACGAAAAACTGGAATTATATAATTTATTGGCGGTCGCGCACGGTTATTTAGAAGTGTTTACATGCGCGCGCCTTTTCTAGATGGGCATCGGTATATACAACAACGATCAGTTCAGGCGTTATACAGAGTGATTGCCATTCGTAGTGTTGTTATTTTTTTAATTTTTTTTTTTTTTTAATAAATTAAAATACGATAATAGTATCGCATAATTATCATAATAACAAACCGAAACCTTGACCATATACATTAATGACTAACAATAAAGTTTTCCTAAAAATATATATATAACATAATGAAAAATAGATGTTCATAGATTCATAGAAAATTTGTTTGCCCCTATATACTTCAAGGGTGGTATTTAAATTACCTCGATTTATATACCATGAACCCTTCTAGCCCTCCAGTACAACCCTTAAATGGAATTTATTTATGTTGATTAAACTTTCAGCCCATCCCCCTAAGGAGATGATTTCCCTCAATAAAATGTTTATAGTTATTGTCCTAAAGTGTACTTCAACCAGAACTAAAACAAAATGTGTATACAAAATTATTTCCAATTTAATTTCTGATTCCTCAATTTTAGGTCCGAAATAATTCATTATTATTTGTCATCATGATCTATCAAACTGATCAATTATACATAAGCTTATAGTCTTTCGAAGATAACTAATATAATATATATTTTTTCGAACTAATCAATTGATTTAGAATCAACAATATGGTGTTCTTGAACGAAAATATGTACAATCTCAAATCTATGCTGCTTCAACCAGAATTTTTTGATATATGAATTTATAATTTAAAAAATTACTTAGTTCTACGATCAAAGAAACAAATTCAAAGTTTTTTTATTTCAAACTGATCGATTTATTCACAATCTCCACAGACACGGGTTCACACTGTAATTGTCACCAGAGATAATATATATATTTTATAATTATATTAGTAAATGTAAATGTTAAGGCCGTGTCTCGGTTATATAACTTTTGCTTTTCAACTCGAGTCGGGCACATCGATGTTATGTTATTGCACAGAAATACAATTACAACTGTATAAATGAAATATGTAGCATATACACTATATATAATGCAATTCAATTTTCATATTATTAAATTATATAATATTATAGGAAGCCGCGCGTGCTCATCATGGTCGCATTTTTTTGGAATTCTATATAAAGATATTTATGTTCTATTGAGACAATAGTACTAGTGGATCGTGCTCGAATGCGCATATTTGAATTATTGTGCTAGCATATAGGTTTTTTTTCAATGGAATTCGATTCGATTGAAATAATCTCGATTGAATATCTGCAGCAAATGAACGGTTACAATAATTTTGAACTCATTCGAACGTGATCGACGGAAGGCACTTTTCTTATGCGCGCAGCCTTGCACTTTTTGTGATATAATTGTAATTATACAGTTAAATAACATAATGCAATGTACTTTTTTCTATAAATTATAAAAAAAAAACAGTAAAACAATAAATCAAGACATATAGATCGGGAAATATAAATCACATTGAACAAAAACCGATTCTAACTAATGCATTTATTGGATTTAGTATAAAATTACGTTCAAATTTCCAGTCAACATAACAGAATAATTTGCACTACTCAATCAAATACAAATCTCTTTATTCTTTCTCTTATTTCTGTTGGTCTAGCAACAACAATAATAATGCATTTTCTTTGAGTGCAGCGTATACAAATCTTGAGTGTACTTACGGTAATTGTAAGTATTTGCGCGAGGGCACACGCTTGTATTTTTAGTTGTGTGTTGGCGTGCGCATCGACCTTTTCACAAAACTTCAAGTCTGAGCTAAAAGCGAGAATATATCTTGATATAAAGAGTCTATATGTATACAGCCAGCGAGCGTGCTTTCAATTGTAATCAAACTCATTAATCTAATTTCAAATTCTCGGCGTCACCGACTCAACTAGACTAGAACGCGCAAAAGAGGGCGCGCGCGGGCTAGCATTCATCAGGGAATAATTTGTTGAAATTATGTATACTATATAAATTACATTAGTGTTTGTTCGTGATTTCCTATACAAATAAATTATATATGCATAATATAGCGCATATTGTACGGAATGCAACATCCAAAGAAGCCCCAAGGACTGACTAAATTCGTGAGCGTGATCTTTGTATAATTTGCAATACATTAAAAACACGCCATTTATGCGCAAGACATTTGAATTCGATCTATATGGGTGTGCTCTCGAATGGCATATATTGTAAGATTTAAAATACATATATATATATGAATATATTTATATATAATAGTATAATTATGTTTACTACAGTATACTTATATATTTAAAATACCGCCTGGCTAAACTATGTATATTATATATTTTATTTTCATTATTTTTAAGTATTAATTTATAATACAGAATAGTTTAGAGTTTAGACAATGCTTCTCATTTGGACAAAATGTATTACATATTTTATTGCTGCATCTTGATACAAACATATTTCAAGGTCTGCAAGCTGTTAATATTTCATAAAGCATTCATTTAAAACTATATTTTATATGATATTAAGCATTTCTATTGTGTAAAATACCACTTTATCAAAAAGTGATAAAATTAGTATCTATCACTTTTCTCTATAAATATTTGTTTATTTTTAGTTTATTTACAAAATTCATATATTTTGCTTTGAAATCGGTTAACACTATTAGAATTGCTCAGTTGTTAAGCGATTTGGATAAATTAAATCATGAATGTTTGGATATTTTTAAAGGGTATTCCAGTACCCTTAGAAGCTCAAAGTTTCCGGAATTATACATTTATATTCCAAAAGCTCGCTAACTTTCATGTTTACAGCATAATTGCAAGGGATTTAAATAAGTAAATTACAAAATGACAGGGCAATATTTTCAAATGTTTTGCATCTAATTACAATGTATTTTTAGAAGGTTTGTATAAAAAATCATTTGTGGTTAAACCATCTTGAGATGTAAAAAGCCGATTTCAGACAACGTATAGCAAGAAAAATTGTCATAATTAAGACATTTATGACAAATATTTGCATTATATTAAATACTCAAAAAAATTAATTACCCTTTTTTTTTAAACAATTTCAATTTTTATGACAATTTTGTGTTTTATGAAAATATTTTAAAATATTATAAATTTAAATGTATATATTTCACGGAGTATATACATAGTATGGCGACGGCATACTTTAAAAAAAATTAAGTATTTTGTGCATTTTGTGGTTTGTACAGTCCGTGTATTGACACCTTTAGAGTGGAACTTTATGCAATGTATTTTTTTCTCTTTTCGTATGTTTTTTCATCTTTAAAAATAAGATATCAAAGCAAAAAAAATGTCCACCAGCTAGATATAAATTATATATCTGAGGGCTCGAATAGTTTGAAGTGGAATCAAAAAATGTTCCATAGTTTCGGCAAAATAAATTGCAAATACAATTGCAATTAGTGACTTTTTGCGCAATAAAACAGCTCGAATAAACTTATATCACTCAGTTTGGCTGACTTCGCTGACTTTTTTTTTTTGGGATGGAATAAATTTTAAGAAGTATTTTTTGAAAATTTTCCATTGATCCTGAATTCGTGCCTACTTTTAAGACTCAGACAAGATCTGCTTACGTGTCGTTTCATATAAACCGCTTCAATTTCCGTCTCCAAACTAGGTAGTTTATTGACTTGTCTTCGAGCACTACTATGTTTAAAAAAGGAGATCTTGGGCAAATCGATTATAGACGAAATCAATAGCTTTAAAACCATTGATAAAAGCCGAGTGCACGGGATGCAAATTAAAAGTACCAATATCTAAAAAAAATCTAAAAATAAAAAAAATATTTTTTTTACGTATCCATAAAATTGTTTCTTGATTTGGTTTGTTTGAAGTCACATCAAACATGAAATCGAACGGTTTATTTTGCAAATCTCCCTTGACCTTTTCTTCCGTTTGTTAACATAACCCAGTATATATATATATTTAATTAAATGTTATCGGTTTAACCCAGTAAGTAAATAAAATGTGAAATTTATTACTTTTTTGAAACCAAAATTATGACATTTATGAAATTTATGACAATTTATGACAATTATAGAAATTTATTATTTTTATGACATTTATGACAAGTGCGATGCATGCGTTTTATTTGGGTAGTAAATTTCTTTATACTTCTTTTTAGAAATAAAATACAATAATTATTTTTATTTAAAAAAAAGAGTTAATGATGCCATTTTGATTAAAAAGTAAATTAATCATACAAAAATGTAGATCACTATTTTTTATTGAATATGGACATGGAAATTCTTTATGAATTTTAACAAATGTAATAAAGAAATGTAGTATGAAGATTTTTACAAAATTGATTTCAGTCAATTTAGCAAATCCCTTCTTTACTATAAAATTTCACTATTTATAATGCATGTCCTTCTAACGATGCATTTTGTTACTGCTGATGGACCGCTATAAATAAAAAATTGTGAAAATCGAAAATACCTCCAAATATTAACAAAGAAATACCATCTATACCTTTGCGAATATTTGCTTCCAGACATATAGCCTCAGAGAAATGTATCCAGAGCAGCGAAAAAAAGATATCGCAGAGGTTAATTCACGCCGGACCTGTTTATGCGGCATCTCTCGCGGTATCTGTCTTTGGCGGTAACAGCCTGTCCAGCATCATTCCTGAAAGACGTAGGGACTGATGACGCTATCAGCCCAAAGACCTCACCAAACCGTACTTTTTTGTATATATATGGAGAGGTGTTTTTCTCTCCAAACTCGGCAAATCTCCTTATTAACAATACATTAACCAAAAATGGGCGCATCGCTAAGAAGAAACATTTTTTTCCGCTCCGATGGAGGTCAATCGTTTCTTCAGCTGTACGTTGACCTCGTAATTTAATTTCGATGTGCGAGAATAAAAGAATTCAAATCGGAATTAAACGTCATATGTTCCACAAAATCGACGTTTCGAGTACTTAAACTTCTGTATACTCATCGACCGTTCCATTTGTCCATTTGCTGCAAAGTTCTTCGTGCGTGAAAAACTTTTGTTAGATTTGAATCATCTTGAAAACAGCGACTGCAGTTTCTTTTGGAGCACATACGCGTAGATAGATCAGGATATCTTAGATATTTTTTGAAGCACCACAATCGTATCTTTTGAGCATTTCATTTGTGACGAGCTTCTTGGCAATTGTCAAACAATACAAATAAGGACAAATTTGCATGCAATATTGAATATATGCTGGTCCCATTATTGCCCAAGGAAGCCTTAACATAACCTTGCAGGATATCATACCACGCACATCATAATTAGGAACAATATTCAATTTTGGACGAACTTCAATATTGAATTCGACAAAACATCGATAGAATCTGGCCCTTGATAGTTCACATCAACAATGAATAAAGACGTCAGTTTGCAGATGGCATCAAAATTCGAATATACGTTCGTAAATACGTCCTTAATAAATGGAAGACATTTATTACAAATAATGACGTTTTTCTAATCCATATATTTTTTTATTATTATGAGAGTGCACAAATGGCCTAGAAATATTTAGGACGATTAAACGAATTATTATGAAAACAATTTTATGTCTGTGTGCATATACCATAACGAAATTGTTATTCAAACCTCGTTAGTTTATAGAAAAATACCATCCTAACATTAAAAATTAAATTTTTGTATTTTTTTTTATTTTTATGTTGAAAAACGTTTTCTCAATTATCTCAGTTTTCAATTTAAGCCGTGTTCCATTTAGTCACATCTATTAAAGTCAAATATAAAACCACTGACTCCAAGGATGATATTTTAGAGGCATTTATATATTATATAAAAAACTGTATTAAAGTCTACATTGTAACTATTGGTTTAACTAATGATGATTATTTCCCCATATTTATGATTAAATAAAAAATGTGATTAATATACAAATGCATTATATTCAATTATTCAAACAATAAAATAAAAATAAGTACCTGGCACATAAGAAAATCTATGACGCATATATTACAAGTCTGTCTATCTCTTGTATCAAAATGCATATACAAAATGACTAATTAAACACAAATAGACAAACACTGTAATATAAATTATATTTAAATACGGATATATGCTACAAATACGTACAACAAAAGCACCGTAATGTATTTATGTTGTATACGTTATAACTTTTAATATTTTTTTATTACTCTTTGATTGTAATCAAGCGTGAACGTTATGTTCATCTGGCCGGGCTTCTTGCGGGAAGAAGGCACGATGTTGGCCAAGGTCGGCATTTTTTAATGAAATTAACAAAAAGCGTTATGTAATAATGACGAGAGGTTCACATTGAGCACACAAAACAATTAAAATCTAGAGCTAGACCATTACAAAAGATACAAGATCTTTTTCACACATGTTGCGCGAAACCATTTTTTTTAAAAACACTTTTTTACATTGTCATGTTTTTGCAGATAAATTAAACAAAATATTAATTTAATAAAAAAAAACCTTCGTTTCATAACGTATTCGGAAAGTAATGTTTTGACTTACAGTCGATTAGTATATAATACAAACAGGTGCAAGTTATGATAAATTGATATGGTATTCATTTAAAGAAGATCCGAGGCAATTTAAAAACAAAATGGAAAGTGAATTGCATCTTCATATTTTGGGCAAACCATTTATGTAGTTTGTTTTATTTTTTATTATCATCACTTGTTATCTTATAAATAGCCAGTTAAACGATCTCGTTCTCATTTTCCCTTTCACTCGAAGACGAAATACAGTGCATAAACATACTAATTTGGACTGTCATTGTTATATGAGCCGGTGGAGGCGTATCAATTCCACAAGATCCAGCGGTATTTACATAGTTTACATATAATAATTACGGAAATGAATATGTGTATAATTTTAAAAATACAATTCGCTGATCACGAATTTCGGACGACGTTCTATTTATACTATATATACAAATGCTTCAAATAACCAAACACGATTTCATTATAACGATGACATTGAAAGTTTTTCTTTAACATATGTTATTATATATCTTTATTAGAGATACTCTGAAAATATTCACTGCACACGAAAAACAATCGACCATGCGCACAAAGTCTTAATTAGACCAAGTAGAGCCGTCAATCAGTAAACTGCAAATGGTTTCGATTTATTTAGTATTCAATTTGGACGTCACGATTTTCCATTTAATCATGTTAAAGATTTGATATTTAGCTAATGGAGTTTTTATGTTTACAGTGAAAACCTCTTTCGAACCATGGCCGATTTGGTGGTGAGTGAAGGCTATGCAGCCGCCGGGTACGAGTACATCAATGTTGATGACTGCTGGTTGGAGAAGTCCAGAGGATCACGTGGTGAGCTAGTGGCCGATCGTAAGCGTTTTCCGCGTGGCATGCGTTCGCTGTCGGATTACGTAAGTCAAATAATCTGTTATCTTTTTTTCTTTTAAAGACATTAGTTACAAGTTATCAAATTAAAAATCACTCGAAATGAAAAAGTTAAAAATAACCACAAAATTTCTCCAAAACAGGTGCACGCTCGTGGACTGAAGTTTGGCATCTATGAGGACTACGGTAATTACACATGTGCCGGATATCCGGGTATCATTGGCTTCGGACGAACGGACGCCCAACAATTTGCTGACTGGGATGTAGATTACGTTAAACTGGACGGTTGCTATTCGCTGCCAGTCGACATGGATCAGGGATACCCAGAGTTTGGACGCCACTTGAACAGTACCGGACGTCAGATGATCTACTCTTGCAGTTGGCCAGTTTATCAAATTTATGCGGGCATCAATGTATTTTATGGTCATAATTCTACTAATCTAAAAATTTTAAGATTTTTTTTTTGTTAGCCAAATTTCTCGTCAATCATTGAGCATTGCAATCTGTGGAGGAACTACGATGACATTCAAGATTCTTGGGCATCATTGGAATCGATCATTGACTACTATGGCAACAACCAAGACTCGATAGTACCAAATGCAGGTCCCGGTCACTGGAACGATCCAGACATGGTTAATTTGATTTAAAATACCGTTGATAATTCAATTTAAAATAACATATTTACATCGACAGCTAATCATCGGAAACTTTGGACTCAGCTATGAGCAGTCCAAGACACAGATGGCCATATGGGCCATTATGGCAGCTCCACTCTTTATGTCAGTTGATTTGCGAACAATTCGACCAGAATTCAAGGCAATCTTGCAGAATCGTAAAATCATCGCTGTCGACCAGGATCCGCTGGGCATCCAAGGACGAAGAATCTATAAGCACAAGGGTATCGAGATCTGGTCTCGTCCAATCACGCCCATCTATCAGACCTACTACTCGTACGCAATTGCCTTTGTTAACCGACGAACTGACGGTACACCATCCGATGTGGCGGTTACCCTGCGCGAACTTGGACTTCAGTCACCCTCAGGCTACCGTGTCGAAGATCTGTACGAGGATGTTGACTACAGTGTTCTGAGCCCACAGACTAAAATCAAGGTCAAAGTGAATCCATCAGGTATGTGTGCTTAAAAGAATAGTCCGTTTTATATCTAATTCATATTATTCACTCCCTTTCGAATAGGCGTTGTTATCCTGCGTGCCAACGTTCAGCCCGATCGAATTTCCCGTACACCGTACAATCCATTAGGATATTTCCAGGAAAAGAAATAATAAAGCGATAATATTCCAGCGTCTGTGTGTGTATGCTAGGCTTGCGTTTCAATATTTTATTTTATTAATTTAATTTTAATTTTAACACAATGATATTATTTATAAATAATGTATACATATACAACAACATGTTTTATTGTACAAAATATGAATTTATGAAGTACATTATTTGCGCTCACACCGTGAATTTTGTGCAATTGCTCGTATAGAATACACACACACATATATGCATACACAATTATAATGTAGAAGATAATGTTATGCAAAAAATAGAGCATATCACATTGTGCCAGCCCTACCATGAGTAATGCCGCAAACGAGCGAATGATGTTAATGATAAATTGTGACAATATAAGAAATGAAATAAACAATAAAAAAAGTATAAAATGAATGAATTTGGTGAATAATTTGGAATACTCAAAATATTTAAACATTTTGCGAGTCGCGTCAGGGCAAAGTAGGACTCCACCCTTTCTATTGGCGCTAACCATCGGGGATGTGTTGTTAGTGTTAGAGCACAGTAGCTCCAATAGGAAGAGCACAGCACAAACAGCACATTAACATGACAATTCTAATTAAAAACAGAATTTGGACGTGATTTCATACTTCAATCTAGCTTCAATACATAACACGACCGGTCCAATATACAAATACTTTCTCATTGCATATTAGACCCTATTGTTCCCGAAATCCCTGAGCGACTCCCATGATTAGTTTGGATACTGCGTTCAAAAGTTATAGACGTGTAAACATGGAGTTCACTAACGCCGAAATTCGCGCTATTTTAAGTTTTCCTTCGTTAAAGGCAAATCCGCTAGAGAAACGTTCCGTGAGATTATTGGGAGTTAGTCACCAAACAATAAACCATCTTCAAAAGGCTGGATACAAAAAAAAGTCTTGATGTTTGGGTGCCGCATGATGAGCTGCTCCCATATGGCCGGACGCTTAATTCTACATCTACGGTCGACCAGAAGCGTCCAGAATTGGCCTATAGAAAGGGTGTAGTTTTCCACCAGGACAACGCCAGGCCACACACATCTTTGGTGACTCGTCAGAAGCTACGGGAGCTCGCATCCAATCGCATCCACCATATATCCCGGAAATATCGCCAAGTGATTACCACCTGTTCCTGTCCATGACGAACGCCCTTGGTGATGTAAAATTGGCCTCAAAAGAGGCTTGTGAAAAGTGGCTTATTCATATTGTTATTCATATGTCGAAACTTCAATAATTTATAATGCGTCTGCACTTTGTGTGACCGGCCGGGAAGCATGGAAGTTGTTCCCTTTGAAAACTAGATATTAAAACCTTAAAACCACGCTATCTAACATATGGGTTCTCAGAGAGTGCACTATAGAGTAAATGAACATGTTCCCCGATCATAGTTAGGTCGTTTTAAATGCCAGCATTGTAAACCATATCTACACTTTGTAGTTCAATAAATTCAAAACGATAACCCTAGGATGGGATTTATAGGACGTAGCCGACCAAAAAAAAGTTTACGACAAAATATGTTTTTACTCACACCATCAATTACCGAAAAAACACATGACTTTGTTATCCTCGACTAGCTAAATAGAATGAGAGCACTCTTACAGCGCTGCATCGAATTCCGTTTAATAAAATAACATTTCAAAGTAAAAACAAAGCCATGCTGCGGCTATGACCTGTACTAAATGTATTATTTATGTTTTCATACGAAAGGTAAATATGAAAAGTAGATATTTTGCCAATGTTTACTTTATTACAGTTTTTGTTAACTTTCAGATAACAGAAGCCTTTTTTTTCTTTGAGCCTGTAACACTTTTTTAGTGTTTGCGTGTATTTTGTAGTTTAAAAACAGAAGCTGATTTCGTATTTCAATATATATATATATGGATAAAATAGATACACATACACTTCGATGTGGTCATCAAGGATATTAATCGTCGCGCGAGCTAAATTAGATACGTGTTTGGAGTTACGTTCTTAGAGAACGAATGCACGCAGGTCTCAGTACAAACCCATTGTGCTCTACGTCGCAAGGATTATTGGCGGATTTGGCGGTAAGCGATTGCGAGGAGGAAGATAATGATACACAAGCAATTATTATTTCATTTCGAATTGATGAAGATGGTGTTTCAGAGTCTGAACTGGTAGTTGAAGCCGAGCCGAAAGTTGACAGATATGACGTCGAAGATTCCGACGAAGAAGAAAGTGCTGCTTTTTTGCCTGTGCCGGATTGAAAAATTTGATTCATAGATCTGCCCTCGAAAGCTGATTGTACATACGAGCATTTTATACCGAGCCTCGGAAACCTAGTGTAAATTTTAAAATCGCTTATATAATATTGATCTCATTGTGTGCAATACATATTAGAAATTAGCGGATGTTATTTGTGCATTTAATGAAGCACACCCCGAAAAAGTGAAGTTGTGGCAACAATAAGTCACTGAAAATTTGCTGTATGCATCCATCGGAATTTGTGTACTTACTGGGTACTGCACAATAAGAGCCTACAAAGCGGATGTGGTCGCAGTTGAATCACTCGATGTATCGGAGTGATAATACTCGGACGGAACGTATTGCTTATAGACAAGCCGGCCTCGATTAGGGAGATATAGGCAATAAAAAAATAAAAGTTTCGGGTGAGAGATTTACGCAATACAAAATAAAAAAGATCTGTTAGGTCTGCGACTCATCGTCTTTGAAAGGGCAAATGTATATTGGGAAATAGCACAATCAAGAGCCAGCGACGACCTATACATCTGAATTGACAAGGGAATTGGTAAATAAAACAGAAAATATTTAATTTTTCATCAACATTTTTTTTATCTTCTTCAAAGGAGACTCTTTCCGAAGTAATACACTTATGCCAACAAATAATCAAAGAATTTTTCGTCATTAAATTCAGTTCTCGTCACGAATTGTCTTTTGTGTCTTCACTAGAAGAGAAAAAAGAGCAATATCAGGTGAATACGGCGGTTTGTTGAATTATTGGTCAGAAATGACACACAATGACATCATTGTGAGATGGTGCGTTATCGTGGTACAAAATCCATGTTTTTTTACAAATCTGGTCTATTTCTACGAAATTGCTCTTTCAATCACACAAAATTCCATTTGAAACGCAAAATTTAAAACAAATTCTTTGTAAGATAATTTTTTCAATTTAAAAAAATCACAAAACACAATTGAGATTAACTGACAACATTGAGCACTGTAAACAAACTAAATTACGATCGCGATCTAACTTCGCGTGTATTTGAAGACAGTTGTGCCAATTTAGCGACAAAAAGAATTTTGACAATTTCTTTAGAAGCGCTTTTTAAATGAACAATTCCCGGTATTTTATTGAAAGAGTGTATACATTTTAAAATTGTACAGTTTTTATGTAATATTCTGTTATAATTGAAAATGTTATTAGTTTTAAAATTGCGTATAAACATTTTTACATCTTTAAAAACACAATTTGTTAGATAAGTTTTTATACATTTGAAAGTGTGTGTTAAGTTATTATATAAAATACAAAATACTATACTAATATATAACGCGTTGGCTGTCTTATAGGAAGTCGCCGGTTCGATCCCGGCCGGTAGACCGACGTGTTTTTTCTGAAAAAAAGTTGTTTGGAATAACAGAACATTAATGTCATCAATTAACGTATATACACGCACCCTGTATAGAACAATAAATATATGATGGCGTTGATGCTTCACGATTTCGAATATAAATAGCAATATAGATCTCGGTACAAAGTGGTTAGAGATGCGTCAGGGCAAATCCAAGTAGAAAATATTTGCTATTTTAAGGGGATAATTAGTACATTCTCTATCACCAGAAGTAGTTTTAAACATTTTCACAAGGGTTTTCATCATTTGATTTCATTCAAGACAGTTTCAACTTACCACAGACAAATATTAGTTTTTAATTTAAATCAGATTATACAAAATGGAGTGGTGTCATACCGACTCGTAATGGATATTTTTGTATTGAGTTTAAAGATGTAATTAGTAAAGGGATAAACAATCCGGTGAGCTATGTGAGCATTTTTTGACAAATTTTGAGAAAACAAAAGTCATTCACTTCGCTCACAAAGTCAAACCCTGTCTACACTATAAAAATAGTGTCCATAAAATAGACAATCAAAAAATCTCCTGCATGTATACTTTACATTTAATATATCAGTATATCCACTTCAAAATATCCACCAGATGTCTCTATATACCAATTTTCAATTCAGCGCATTTTATTAATATATATAATGTAGGCAAAACGTATGAAAACGCCACTTGAACAATATATATACATACAAATTTGAGAGTGCGGCAATTTTATTATATACACATGAATGAACGCCGTATTATCATACACACGCTGGCTTTTTGCCGAGTCCGAGTATATTCACACCGTTCAGTGCCTGTGTTTTGGTGTTGCTATAATATTATGATACATAGCAAATTAAATCCGCAAAAGTGCAAGTATATATGTGTACATATATTTGCATATATGCTCTATGATATAAAGTTCACGGTAGTTCATTGGTCGTACGAGTTTATTATATGTATATAATACAATGCCGCTAAACAGCAGAAAACCGATTGGTACAATATTATTATAGCGGTTATTTTGTGCACGATTATCGTTTTTCTTTAATTATGGCCCAGACATACATATATAATCAACACCAAAAAGCGTGGGCGCCTATCTTAGTTATGATTAGAAAAAAACATGTGCTGTAGAATGTAAATATTAGGGTATTGAACGCGAGATTGAACGTCTGATATACCCAAGGTTATTTGAAAGACATACGAGTATATATTATAGATGTATGTCATTTGAACCAATTAAACCATTTCCTTTTTTATTATTTTGCATTTTATTTTATTTTCTTTCATTTCGTTTTTAAAACAAGATACAATACAATACAATACAATATACAATAAAACACAAAATTCCCTCTTTTTATCGATTTATAAGTTTTTTTTGAAGGATTTTTTTTCATAAAGTAAAAACCATTTAAAAAAAAATAATTAATAATTGTAAATGGATTGGATGTATTGGAATGACTCTAATTTCACATTTAAAATAATGACCATATTATAATTCAATTCCGGCTTGAAGATAGGAAATGTGAAACTCAAAATTGTCTTGAATGTCTTCAAAATAAATAAAATCATTAAAATATTATAAAAATTCTGTGCATAATATTTGATAACTGCATTCCAAAATTTTAAAAATACCACCCTCACCTTATTGCAAAAGAGGTCTCCCCTTTATTATTTTGAGTCATCTACTAATATACTTTTAATAAAAGTCATATTAATTATAGGACACTTCTAAAAATTTAACTACCGCAGAATCAATATGTCAGTATTTTAGCCATAACTTTATTGAGGAAGTCCTTTACTATATAAAATAAAATTGTTACAAAACGATTTTCTCCTCGTTCTATTGCAATAATTATTGTCATTTAAAATAGTAATTACCTATAATTATCAAGAACATGAATATATATATATATAGATCTTAAAAAAATAATATATATAAACAAGGAAAAAATCAAGAATACAAATAACTTCCTGTGTATTGTATACTAGTATAGTCTATATTCATATTTGTATTTAATATCAAGTTTGTTTAAACTAAAAAAAAACACAATTTATTATAGCTAATAATATGTAAATACAAGATTTCCAAAGAGATAAGACTTTTTAAATTGGCGCCTTCGCGGAAATTTTGCCAATTCTAAACATAATGTCGATAATCTATAATCATAAATTGTAAATATAGCAACTTTCTTTTTATTTTTCAATGTCTACAACAAATCAGCAACACATGGTAAACATATATATATTTATATATATATTTTCACAAGGTCTTTGGATAGTTTCATTAAATTGTTGCGGTTTTTTGTAGTACACGCGTGTCATATTGCAAATAAACTTGAAATACTACTTAATTTCTTGTTGTCGATCGTACTACAAAAAAACGAGTCTCGAAATTATTAGTATCAATTATATAAGCTTTTCAGCAATAGCGCCTTAAAATATATTATAATGTTGTTGTTTTTTTATTTTGTTCCAGTCACGTTCGATTTATCTCTTAAGCGGTATATTGATTATGATATTTGGTGGACCTTTTTGGCTTATCTCTGTTTATATACATTTAATTAAACAAACATTTAAAATTAACAGACAAAGAAAAAATACGATTAAAATGTTTATTTTTGTAGATAATTATTATGAAAATCCATTCAGAATATAGTATGCAAATTCGATAAGAATAAAAAATTATAGACCTTTGAGTTTATTATAAGATTGCCCTATATTTTACTTTCTGAAAAGCAATCGAGCTTCCGAGCATTTCACAGCACTACAAATATCAGAAGGTATCAGAAAAGAAACAGGTCTTCTCAGTTTACTTATAATATCCTTGATTTTAAGGAAGCTGTCGATAGTGTTTAATATAATATATTCATCATTTAAACAGTGACTTTGCTTCAGTCTCCCTTAATACAATAAGTGCCTTTAACTATAAACACAATTACAAGCAATATTTTCCAGAAGATGCCTTGCAAGCAATCAAACCGATGTACGAAGTTCTGAGCAAGGACGAACTTCTGAAGGTGTCTTAGAGGTTTTACCCCAAAATGCAATGAATCTAAAAAAAATCTGGCAGCGAAAAAATAGTTGAATTTGCGTCCAATATGGCTGCATGTACTTTCAACAAATAAGCTGGTGTTTTACTCACTTTTCTCTCGAAATGAGAAATGAGCGCTAAGCCGCTGGCTCAATAATACTCCAGTATGGAGGACAAAGGCTGTGATGCTCATGAGCCTTGATTCTTTGATGACATCGATTGTAGTTACTGGTGTGCCTAGGTGCACAGTTATGTTCCTGTGTGGAGCATTGGGCACGGACAAAGTCGTACAATGATGCCCACGAGGGGGTGTTCAATCACCTCTCATAAGGTATCTCATAATAGATGGACTACTTAAAGTCCTAAACAGCTTACGGTACTATACGATTGGCTTTGCCAATCCTCATATATTCGAAAAGGATGAAATCACAATCATAAATGTTATGCAACAAACATTAAGAATCGTAGAAAAATGGTGTATTGACAACCAACTGTCTGTTATTCCTTCAAAACAGCACTGGTTCTCTTCTCACATAAAAGAAAGTATGACTTAGCAAATATCCAATACTTTTCAATGAAACACTGAAGCTTACAACTGAAGTGAAATACTGTAGTTATCCTGGGCAGGAAACATCTTTTCAACAAAAATATTGAAACAAAGACCAACAAATCCAATAAAGCGTTCTGGCATTGTCGCAGAGCTTTTGGTAAAACATAGGGTATGTATCCTAAACTAATTTACTGGATCTATACATTAATGATTCGACATTGACATTTGGTTCAATAGTGTGCTGGCCTAGGGTAAAACTGAAGACAGTCACGACAAAACTTCAAAAAGTCCATCGTCTTGCGTGCATGATGTGCATAACAGGGCCATGCGTACGCACGTACAACTGCGTTAGAGATTTTTCTAAATCTTACGTCCCTTCCTTTGCTTATAGAAGGCGAAGCTACTCTAACTGCATTACGCATGCTAGACAATAATCAATGGATCAGTACTGGTATTTTTCAATGTGCGTCACTGCATTGTGAAGAGCGGTTTTGACTAATTTCCCCCTTAAATTAGCGTGTTGCATCTTATTATATAACTTTAACATATAACTATATATATATAACTTCTACATATAAATTTCGTGAAAATAGACATTTTCACTTCAAATTACCACCAAAAAAATTTAAATAAAAAAAAACAATCAGAGAGCGATTGGGGAGGGTTTGATTATACTTATACTTATAATATTATACGCGTTTAAATTTTAATGTTTTTTTGATTTTAGATAATTTCCAGAGAGATACACCGCAAACAGTATTTTTCAAAAGACGTTTTTGAAAAATCTTTGAAACCGGTTGTTAGTCGATATTTTCGCATTAAAATTACATAATTAAATGGAATAGATACCTAATAATTTATAGGTTTGAATAAATTTGCTCTATCCATATTTAAAAAAAGAACATCGTAAAAAAGGGCTTTTTTATGCTGAAACCCTGAAACGTGGATTACAGTTAAATGATGTTTCAATAGATGGCATTATGGCATAATACAATAAAATATTTAAAAATATTCAGTAGAATTTATAGAAGTCTGCGACGGTTATGAAAAATTACTTTTATACCACTAGTGACTAGATACTTGTTTGAGATTGACAGTATTTTCAAACGAAAAATAGTAGTATTTTATTCGCAAACGTTTTGTTTGTCATTCTAATCTGATTTTGGGATGCTCTCTATTAACATTATTTGATTTTTGAATTATGTGTGGTCTTGTTCAAGATACTTAAATTTAACTCATTTTAATTTTTGCGTTCTCAAAGAACATAGTTATTGATATGATAACGATTATCTTCTATATATCTATTATATCTATATTGCTATTTATATTCAGAATCGTGAATCATCAACGCCATCATACACTTATTGTACTATACAGGGTGCGTGTGTATATGTTAATTGATGACATTAATGTTCTGTTATTCCAAATCAATAACCTATTTCAGAAATAGGCTATTAATAGAAAGAGGAACCTACTGATATAAAGTGCTTCATTCGAAAAACACTTCGGTCTGCCGGCCGGGATTAAACCGGCGACCTCCCATAACCCAGACCAACGCGTTAACCCACTCGGCTATGGCTATGGTTAACTAAACTAATAATAACAAATAATTGAAGTTTTTTTTGACGACTTTTTGATACCCTTTTTTATTAGTGTGGATATATTTTTGGCACAATATTTTTTTTTATATGGAGAATCATATTTTTATAAAAATAATAAAAATGAAAAAAAAATTAATTATATTATATGTTCTAACAATTGTTATATTTAAAAAATATATACATATTTTGTGTATATGTTTTTAATTGTATTAAAGATTAATAAAGAACTTTCCACGTTCAGTTATTATATATGTTTTAAAATAAAAACAAAATTATTAGATATTTAATTTTTATTTAAAATCTAAATTACCAAAATGTCCGCCGAATGACGTCAGGCGCGTGCCGGCACGCTCTCTTAAAGAAAAGAGGTGCGGCTGTGACGTTATTTATATAATGTTTAAATTCAAATATTACAGATAAATATTCGGAAAAGAGATAAATAAACACATACAAACGAATATACACTCAACTAAACCACAGTGCGTATTAGCTTATAATATGATAAAATATATTTTTCAGCAATCGCGAGTGTACAAAACGAATCAATGTGTTTTGTTGGTATCGCATGTGTTCCGCAGAGGTTATTAATGTCATTTAATCTCGAAGGACAATGTATATTTTTATAATGTATAGGTATTAAGTATTAATTTTATATAGAATATTATTCGTAACACCGTGATCAGATTGTTATTGTTGACATCAACTTTTCGTTTATGTCTGTTAAATACTACTTCTACTTTCGTCTCCAATTTCGCTTAAAATACAAACAGCAACAACTATGCGTAATGTTCCAAGAAATGCAAAATAAATAAGTTGTGGTGTTGGCAGAATTTCAAAAACAAAAACATCTTCTTACAAACACATTTACAATTGCACGCGTGTGTGCATTCAAAAATACAATACAATTAAATATGCAAATATAAACATATATTTTTTTATTCAGTTATACAAAAAAATCACGCGAGTATCGCACCATTATGATTACTGCTGACGAAACTCGTTCGATGCGATAAAAATAGAAACGCTTTTTTCTTGATGATAATAAAGTATTTTTAGTACACTCTCCTTAAGTATATGATAATAGGTAAACCTAAAAAAATAATATTATGTCTAGCTTAGATAGATTGCGCAGCGGGTGATTATAGGGACAGATATATCGTTTTTTGTTGATATAATTACAATCTGCGATATCAGGAATTATTTAATGTTAAATTGATTTATTAATTTATAATTATTAAATTTTAAATGCAAAACAAAAATTTAATGTTTTGATAAGCTATTTATATTGATAATCTATATCTAATATTTATTTATTTAAATAATATTGAATACTAAAGTAATAACATTTGCATATACATATTTAAATTGTTTGCAAAATAGTCTTTAATTGTCATGTCAAGACATATTTCAAACAATTATGCTAATTATGCTTTAATTTATGTTACTATCTATTTTAAATTTATTTTTTTGGGTTCAAATATATTATTGGAACAATATTTAATTTTTTTGGCTGAAGTATAGGAGAGACTATATAATAACAATATTTTTTTTAATAATTATAAATGTATTTAAAAATATAATGTCTTATAAAGGTCTTTCCTTATCAATGGTCACTATATTTTTGGTCAACAATATTTAAAAAAATGTTTTTATTGATGATAGATACTTAAAATACCTTTTATTTTAATTTACCTTGACCATATCCTTCTTTAAATCGCTTATTTAGTTTTTTTACCAAATCTTTAAGCCAAATCTCTTAATCTAGTAGTGTTATCGTCATCATTTCTTTCGGCTTAGTGCTCTAGGTTTAGGGGACTTTTCCATTAAATGAGGTAAAAACCAAATAAGCGCAATAATATAAATATATATTCACATCCAAACTATTCTATAAAGTAAGTACACATTTATTCTCTATTAAATGTAATGTCGAATTTGTGCAATTCAAATTTTCAGAAATAAACACATTGGTAATTTTCCACGATAGGTTTTTCCCACCACAAAATGTTATGTCCATATTATGGCAGTATGTGACACCATCATCGCATCGTTTGTTTACTCACAAATTGCAGCAGAATAATATGCACATCGATATATAGTATTAGGATTATAAACTTTTCACCTTTCAACTATCTACAATTCTAGAGAGCAAATGTATAAACACAGACCGTACGTCATTTGTGCGCTCGTTTGCAGCAATATAAATTTATATATTATACATATTAGACTATATTTAATAATAAAATGGAATTTTTGAATTTTTATATAGCGTCGTTGAAACATCAAAAGCTCAGCTCAAATTAATTATTTAAGTGTTGGTTTATATGTATAAACTAAATTGCAAGAACTCGTGCAATTTAATGGACTTTGGACGGATTCTTGTATGCCGTCACGTTGCGTGTGAACAAGGTTCATAATATTCTGTATAATATTGTGTCTGTGCAATTATTAATTGAATGCTAACTAGCCATTTAGTTATGAGATTAATTCACAATATAAAAATGTGCAGCACTATCGTTATATTATTATTATTTTTATTATTATCATAATGTACGGACATTGTGCAATGGAATCAATTATAGTACTGAATATAAATATTTTATAAGCCTTTTACAATCAAATCAAATATACGTGATTTAGTCTAATAGCCGCTTATAATAATTACGAACATTAGGGCTCAAAGAAATGATCATTATTCTAAAAATGTGTTGGTGGTTGTATTGTTCTAAAATCTAAAAATATGTTAACGACTATTGCGTAATATAATACAAATCTATGTAGTATGTACTAGATATTTGCGAAAAATATTATTCTTTTAGAAATTGAGAGTATATTTACTGGTGCTTAGGAGTATAACGTCACACAACTTTTTCCATTTGTATTAGGTCTACAACTAAGTTTTAAAGGTTGGCACATAGATGTCGCTCCTGCATCCACATCTCAACGCATCCAAGCA
>JANSTU010015853.1:0-14426 GCA_027564075.1 Bolitophila hybrida | reverse complement strand
TTGTGAAAACAACATTAAATTATTGGAATCAAATTTTGCGATCAAATCAGTTATTTGTTCATCGATACCATTTTTGTTTAGTGTAAACACATCATTATCACCGCGCCGACGCTTAGAAGCTTGATCTGCATTATCGACGTTCATTGACGTTTCGTCGTTGACAGATCTAATTCGAGCAGCTTCAGATCGAAGGCGAGGAGGTGAAACAGCATGTGTTGGTGAACGGGACACAGGCATAATATATTCATAGACTATATGAGCCCAAAAGGGGGAAGTGAACTTTTTTCAAAATCGAGTATTCGCTCTGCTGTAGATTCGCCAAAAATAATCAGGATGACGACTGCAAATTGCTTCAAAACTTCTGTTGATCTACGAGCAGAGTTCAACACAGATACCTGCAAAGATATTGGAGTCCAAACTATTCGTAATAGGCTCCGGGAACGAGGATATATGGCCCCAAAAAAATAGCAAAAACGTTTAAAATGGGCTCGGAATCATGCTGATTGGAGTCTACAGAAGTGGCAGCTATATTATCCGATGAGAGTAAATTTAATCAGTTTGAATCTGAATATGAATTACAGAATTGTGGTATAACGACATAACCCTCGAATATCTCCAAAAATTTATAGCCAGCTGTAATTGCCAACAAGAGCGGACCAATCAATATTAAAATGTATTATTATTACTTTATTAGGACTTCCTTATAACTATTAAAATAATACATAACTAAAAAAAGGCCATAATTTTTTACCGTTTCTTGAATTTCAAATTAAATATATTACCTGAAAAATGTTTAAAAAATTGTTAATATTATTTAAAAAAAAACAAATCACAATCTTGCTACTGTAGAATGAAGAAAAGTGTTCTTCGGCATTTAGGTGTCAAATAATAATATTCATACTTAGGATGGTTTAAAGAAGAATATATCAATCGTTTCAACCCAATGGATGTAGTCTCTAAAGTGGTAATGGTTAACTGCAAATCCACTGAAAGCTAAGAAGAGATGATGTTAATTTCGGTAAGATTGTGAAGCGGGAAAACACTGAAGACCAAACAATCTCAGCCCAACAACTATTTTTCGAGCAAGAGGACGGTGAATTGTATTGGTCTGAAACAATGGAATGTTTTTAAGAACCATGTTCATGAACTAGAATTTTTTGATCCGACTAAAATGCAAAAAAAAATGAAAACTTTGCCATTTTATCAATTTTTTATATGTTTGATATAATCTACTTACGGTACGTACGGTACACAGTTTACCGCCTATTTATTTTTTTTTATTTCAGGCACTCTGACGTCACTTATTCCTGATGCCGTTTTGCTACTTTTTTATGGACCTTCTGGCTTATATCTCGAATAAATCATGCAATATATCAACAATATATAACGAATATATTGTTGCAATATATCAATCAACGCAAAAAAAGTATAAAAATAATAAAAGATTGCAATAAACCCATACCCATACCATTTAAATATCCCAGAAAATGGACCCCATTTTGGTATAGACCCCTAAAGTTTATTGAAACAAGCCGATCATATTTTAAAATTTGTCAACGTCCCGTTATATTTGTTCCAAACCAAACCTTTCTCTTTATAGCTTATGTACTTTCGTATATATTTATTATGTACATATAGACAGCATAATGTCTATTTTGCGCAATTTCTTCAAATTATTTACTCCATGCTTCAGTGAACTCGATCAGAGTTTACGTTCTGATTGTCGACCGTTCACCTGCGAATATACATATACCTTTTCTTTTTTTCTTTTTTCGTGAATATTTGAACATATTGCATACTGTTACACTTACACTATATATTGCATTCTATATAGTATATGAATATTTAAACGGTCATTGTGTAGAAAAATCTGGTCCGATGTAATTCTCTGCGTTTTTTATACATTTGAGAGCGCAGATTAGGATATTTAAGACAGGTTACAATTTACACCACACACCAAGATCTCTGCACTAGCTCGAGGCGAATGACTCACTCATAGCCGCAGGTTACGTAATCTCACTTTCAAGCACTTGCGCAGTTTCGCACTTTGCTTACTGTAAATTACGTATAAATGTAAGTATGTGTGTAAGTATGTATGTATATATGTATATATATATATATATGTATGTATATATATGTATATATTGTATATGTCTCGTAATGATGCGCAACAATTTTCGTTCACAGTGAATTACCCGCATAAATTCTGTCATTGTGTCTATTGCGGGCGTCGCTTCTGGGGGCTTCGAGGCGTCGAACCGCAGCGACTTACAATTTTTCACTCAAACTTTTGTGACGGCGTTATTTATGATGCCGCATTTCTGGTCGCCCATAACAATATGAGTGTTTTTCACACTACACAGACAACCGACTTGGGGCTAAAAAACTGTGCAGAGAAGCCTGAAATTTTAAGCACGCATTTCTCGACCATATATTATTCTATCGATTGCAATGGATTTATAAACAAAATCTCGCAATCAAAATAACAATTACGTATTAACGCAGTAAATATTGTGTATACTATATAACTATAATTACAGTTAATCCGAAACACGGTGCTATAGAAATGAAGTCATGCAATTTAAATGTATACATATATATATATATATGTATAATATATATAACAGTCCACACTAAATTGTGACGAATGTACTACTACGAGCTTTTTTATATGCGCGATGACTCAATTACTCTGAGAGTATAGTAATTAAAAAGGCGCAGAATTATTGAAGTGGAAAATGCATGACATTCAGAAAGTTTTTTTTTTAATGTACTCCGATTACCCGCCCTGTGTTAATGGACGCGATGATATCTTGTTAAATATAGAAGTTAATGTTATTATTATTTTTTATTAGGTCTTTTCATAATTACAAATTGTGATAATGTCTTGAGTGAGCATAGCGTACGTGTTATTGTAATTTAAAACAGATATATTTAGAAATAGAAAATATTATATTCCTTTATTACTATTTATGAATTTTGAGGTCTGCCGGGGCACTAGAAGATCTTCCCGATATCTTCCTCGAAACACTGCTAATCTGTGCTTTTTGGTAAAGCAATGCGGTCTTATCTCCTTAATCGTAGCAAAAAAACGTTCCTACTTGGGTCTTTTTAGTTTTAGGAATAAATATTTACGCTGCGGAAATTTCCTCTCTTCTAAAGTTGTTTTATCTTTAATAATAACTCTCACCGTCCCTCCTATACATACAAATACAAAAAGAAAATGATGCGTAAAAATACATACATGCATATTAAACATTAAATAAAATCCAAAAATACCTTTAATTTTTAATAAGGATTTCATATTTTTTATGAATGTGTTTTTAGTTGGCAGCAATTCATATTGTTATTATTCAAGACTTTACAGTTATATTAAATTTATTGTATGATAAGAAACTGGGCATCGAATCATTCAATCAATCCTGTAATGTACACAATCATAATAAATAATGAAAAATACAATCGCAAGAATTTAGAGGCCATACAAATTAAAAAAAATATAATTATTGCAGAGACTTATTTCGATGGTACGAAAAACACGATCACCACATTTTAAAAAAGCTGACTCACTGGCGCAATCACAATTACGTGGTTTGCACGCCAGAGTCTTTCGGGCGACCAAGTGACGAAACAGAACACATGTATACAAATACAGACACATGTAAGTATATACAATATAAATACATAACCATATACATTAATATTTTTTATATATTTTTTATATATGTATATGTAATATCAATTTCACAGCCATTAGCTGCGGGCGAACAAAAAACTGCAATTTTTCTCGGGCGTACGTGTGTAATCGTTTTTTGCTCGTTACTTGAGCTATCGAGATGATGAGATTGAATCAGCGCGCGATCGTCGCGATCGTTGACATATAGCCGCGTATACGCACGTGAGCTGCTTAAGTATATATCCACGCGAATGCTTAGACACGTTTTAAGATCATGCACGAGACAATCGAGTCGCTTCCTACACATTTCCATATACAATAAGCTATATATTATGTGTATATATATAATTAACAAAGAGTAGAAAACCAGACTAGTTTTCGCTTTCGTTCGGACACTGCGAATTGCAGAAATTGAAAGTCATCAAATAATTAATTCGTTTCATTCGATTTGTGCATTGATGTTTTTGTAAAAATATGTTTTTTCCCGGGGAAATTGTATCATTAGCATTAATCGTGAGATTTCTAACAAAAAATGCGCGTGTGACTCAAATAATACTCACCGCACATGTACATAAGAAATGATTTTCTCAAGGCCATGAATCTTCTTTACGATAAAATTCAAAGTTCATTCAATCTATGCACACATATACATAACAAGATACAATATATACTTGCATATACAAATAATAAACACATTTACGTTACTCTTCTGGTTTTTTTCTATAAAATTTGTATAAATTTACAATTGGCCAACCGCAATTGAATGGCCGTACTTGCGCTTGAATAATTTCGGTGAGCTACATTGTTGCATACACAAGAAAATTGCAACATGCAATGTATAAGAAATTTAAAAATACAAATATGTATTATGTGTAATTGTGTGTATTGTATATAAATTGTATACCTACTTAAACTAAAATGTTAATTCCAGGACACGGTGTACGAGATTCGATTTGTGTGTTATACGAGTGAATAAAGCATTTACATTCAATTCTTATAGATTCAAAGAAATTTGCAAAGCCTATCTGAAATTGTCAATAAAATATATAATATTTGTATATGAATTAAACAATTTGACGAAGAGAGTTAACTACTCATAAGAACATTCTTCGAAAAAAATGTTCAAGAACAATTAGTATACGTATTTTTATAAAATTAATCACAATTATTATTTATTTAATTATTTGAAGGTTGCCACTGGCAAGTGCATACTTGTTTTTTATGTGTGCGCAAACCGAATTTGAGCGTGTTGGTTATTTCCAGGTAAGAAATGTAGCACGGTGTTTTTTTTATAGTCAACGGACGCGTGCCCAGTCCCAGTTAGGGGATTCGAGGATTACTGGCGTGTTCCTTATTTCGGCTATGACCATCATGCAGCTTGTTTACAGGCACCGCAAAACTAACTAAAACTAATGACTGAAAGAGTAGGTGAAAATATATGTTGGTGAACTTTAAAATTAATTTTAACAGTAACATCAATCCGAAAACTAAGTCGACAAATACTATAAAACCGTTTGTTTGGAAGATGCAAGCAGGTATTATACCTAACCTCTAAACTAAATTAATTTTAACAGTAACATCAATCCGAAAACTAAGTCGACAAATATACCTAACCTCTAAACTAGGCAGCAATAAGCTATTTTATTATTGATATTTCGTTTTTAAAGCCAAATACAGTAAGTACAACTATTTAATACTATAGATGGTATATTAGTATTATGGGATTAAGGTTTAATTTCCACGTGTTTTCGTTTTAATTTTTCTTCAAAATGGTTTAAAAAAAAAATAATTTAAAAACGGCAAAAACTAAATAAATGTGTGCATTTTTTTCTTTCTAACTAAATCAGTTTAGGTAAAAGCAGAAATATAGCTTTCAAAGAGAAAAACTATTAGTTGTGGGTCATATGTGTGACCAAAACTTTAGAAGGTTAATATATATTATAAAATGAATGACAAATATTGTTTAATGATATGTAGTAAAATTTTATATAAAAGAGTGTCAAAAAAATCTTGCGGTATTTTCGCTAGGTGTCGTTGCAAGCGCGTAGTTCTAGTTGTATTCATCGCATCGGGTCATGCTATAGCTTGTTGGAAAGAACTACTACGACAAAGGGAAAAATGCAGCTCAAGCCGCCAAAAAATGTGTGCAGTTTATGGACCCGATACAGTTTCTATTTCCACCGCACAACGATGGTTTCAACGTTTTCGTTCTGGTGTTGAGGTGGTCGAAGATGTGCCACGCTCCGGAAGGCCTGTCATCGAAAATTGCGACAAAATCGCTGAATTGGTCGAGAGAGACCGGAATAGTAGCAGCCATAGCATCGGCCAAGAGCTTGGCATGAGTCATCAAACCGTTATAAACCATTTGAAAAAGCTTGGATTCACAAAGAAGCCCGATGTATGGGTGCCACACGAATTGACGCAGAAAAACATCTTTGACCGTATCGACGCATGCGGATCGCTACTTAATCGCAACAAATTCGACCCGTTTCTGAAGCGGATGGTGACTGGCGATGAAAAGTGGGTCACTTACGGTCGTGGTCGAAGCACGAAGCACTGTGAAGCGGCCCAGACGGTGGCCAAGCCCAGATTGATGGCCAGGAAGGTTCTGCTGTGTGTTTGGTGGGATTGGCATAATGAAGTTGTCTTCTCGTTGGGAACTAGTCATCGAAAAACGGCGCATATTTGACTTAAATCGGATGATTGTAACCAATTTTGTTAATAATTGAAAATTGAATAAAAATATCGCAGGACTTTTTTGACACCCTATTATGTGAGAATAATCTATTTGAGATTTTCGGTTTGTGGCATTACTGAAATTTTCGTGTGAACCCGTAATGGTCAATGAATCCGGTGTGCGGCACAAGGGATTACAGGATACAATGAGATGAGAATATAGTTTAAAAAATTGTATTAAAATAAATAATTTAAAGCGGAAGAAAAAAAATCGTATATTCTGTAATGCTAATTTTAATAATTTTATTGTCACAATATTAATACACAATTGATATTTTGGGCATTGTGAAAATATATATACATATATATCTGCAATTTTATTCGATTGATAACGCTTCGTTTTTGAACTTAGAAATTGTAGAAATATTTATTTGGGTTTTGGTATTTTTTTAAAGAAAGTAAACAAGACGTTTTAATAAAAAGCAATGCAAAATAGTTTCCTTCCGCTTCGATACACTGATTTGCACACATTTCAAATTATGTTAGTTGTCCAATTAACCGTTGTGCCCAGTGGAACGAACTCCTGATGAACAATACTTTTCGAATCGTAAAAACAAATAAGCATTGTCTTCAAAACGAGATTTTTGGTTGCCGGCTCGTTTTTGGGCCTTCTTTCAAAATTTTACCGTTTTGTTTCCGGATCGTATTGGAAACACCACGTTTCGTCAACAGTAACATTTGCTATAACTCCGCTTCCAGTAATGCAAATTTCATGAAATTTAGACTAGACGTATAGAAAGGACGTGTTGTTCGAACGCATATCCAGCCACATATAGGTGACGCCACTAGAAACAGCCCTATAAAAAAAAGTCCTGTTTACTGTGTATATTTCAGAGAAACCACCAATTACATCAACGTGTTTTGTCTGTTGGGGTACCCCTTGAAATTCATTATAGTGCTTACCCCCAGTGTTAGTAAAGTTTAAGTTTAAAAAAATATAAAGCAGCCATACAAAAAAATCTTCCCAATTTATACACGATGGTTATAATATGACATATTTTAATTTTTACTATTTTTATGAAAGTCTACTGTAAGTTCCGTGAGTATATTCTATAATACAAATCTTGATAATATAAGGTAAAAATACGCTCTATATTATTGCAACACACGCAGGTCGCAGACATAAAGTACTTTGAAGATATGTTAAAGTGAAAATCAAAAGAAGTTAGACTTCAGATTAACGTTTAATTAAATTATTTAAGGACGAATGCACGCAGTATGATTATTAAATCTATTCAGTTAAATAATAAATATACTATACAAATAAATAAAAAGTGCCACAATGGATATACAAAATGTTTATTAATTAAAAATTAAAGTAACAAAAATATGAAATATACTTCAAGAATGTATTATATTTGGTAATGATCGATCTTGTTCAGAACTGACACTCACTTCCCTAATGTACTATATCGCCAATCCGATGAACCTAACGCTATCTCGTTTCGGCTTATCAAGATAAGATCAACGACCAAAACGAAAACCTGATCCTAACGTCACTACGAATAAGTCGTGGATATAAACTAAAAATCTTCACACTCGACCATCACAGGTACAAACATTTCATAAGCCCAGTTTGGTCACGACACTTTGTTCGATTTATAACCAAAATAAGATTATACATATAGATATAAACACTCTGTAAAATCTGGATTAAGGTCTCTGATGGTCTCCAAGTAATTCACTGGCATTTTATAACATATTTCAAATTCTACCTCTGATTACATCTGTACTCAAACTTAAAAAAAAAACGTTAAAACCAGATGCTTATAAAATGTACTTCTGAGTTTATCTATACATCCTGATAAACTGGAAATTCTGTAAATATAAACCGACATACCTGGATTTTCGCGCACCTGCTTGTATACTAGAAACGCAACATCGTCCTCGGTCACATGGTCCCAAAGACCGTCACAGCCCAATATAAGGAAATCCTCGTTTCCACTAAGTGGCACACTGACAATGTCCGGGTCACCGCTCACATAAGGTTTATGATTGGGATCGCCTGCAAAAAAAATAACAACATTAACCAAATTATTGAAAATAAATATTTTACAACTCGTACCGATAGCTCGGGAAATAGCTAAAGTACCATTGACACGGTATGATCCACCCCACATCATAACACAGCCTCCTTGCGCTTCGATGCGCTGGCGTTCAGACTAAAATCAGAAATAAAAGATATTTATAAAACCCTTCAAATGTTATTAAATCACATTTGTCAGGTCTTGTGCACAACGCGACGCAACGCATTGCACGACACCTTACAAGTGTAATCGACAATTTCGGTAAACTAAAAGCTTACCGGCACATCAGGGCGATGCGGGTGCACAATTTGCATTATATTGCCTTGTGATACTAGCAGTGCCTTTGAGTCACCAAGCCATCCCACGTACAATCTCTTTTCGACAGGACGGTATAGTGCGCACAAGGCAGTCGTGCCACTGCAAAGTTTCTGTTTCTCACATTTGCGCAGGAACTCGGCGTCCGTGTAACAGAATGCGGCACGCATTGCTTCAGCAGGATGCTCGGGATACAGTTTACTGGCGGCCAGGTGACAGTGTAGATGAGATACACCATAGGTGGCAGCATCAACTCCAGCGTGTCCATCGAATACAGCATAGTAACTAGCACGCTCTGAATTCTGAAAATAAAAAAAGTTTATAAATTTGCTCTGATTATATAGATAATTCGATGTGATTACTTCAATGCCGAACACGGAGTTAAAGTCGTCTATGACCACGTGTCGATCTTCCATTTTGCGTCGAGTATTCTTAACAGCACTGACCGCATAACGTGGTGGAGCTTTGGATGTAGCCGGGGGCACTGGGATCATGTCAAGTTGTGAGTTGTCTAGCAGTCGCTGACATACATTGTTTATGTTGGCAATGACGGACTGCATAAGCTGGAGAGGCTGGTAGGCTAAAAATTAAAGGTTAATTAGGGTTTGTTTTAAAATACAATATAATTAGCAAGATTGATCTCGGTGCATAGATATATCTTAAAAATATGCGCACTTGACCTGCAAAGTAGTCACACGTCAGGGCAAAATAAGATTACAAACTAACACTCGGGGATGTACGGTGAGTGTTCGAGCAAAAGAAGATCCACAAGGAGTAGTTTAGCATAAAACAGAACATACACATGAAGGTCACAGTTAAGGTCAATGATTCCGGTATCGCACAACATCTCCCACTAGCGATTAAAGGAATCCATGAGTCATAACTCATTTTAAAGAGGCACATATACTTTAGTTTAGTTTATCAAAAGTAAAGCCGTCAAATTTTGAGAGCCATGCGATAAAACTTGGTTTAATTGTTTTATTAAGTACACTTGACGGTTGTTCCAACAATTTAATAATATATTTATATTAAAAAAAATCTTATACACATGCTCATGAATACACTTAAACGGTATGTAATTAATACATATGTACATTTTTATTGTTTGGACTTGCAGCTGCTGAAGTATCAAATCTCACGTGATAATGAAGCGTTGGCTTAATTGACCCAAGTTTATTATATATATATATATATATATATATACAATTATCAAATTATGTAATTATGTATTTAATTTGTGGTTGAAGTGTAATTGTGTGAGTTAAGTTTTTTTGTTTAATATTATGATTCTTGTTTATTTTCGTGGCTATGATTTTTGTATTTTAAAACTTATGTGTTTTTTTATATTTATATATTTTTTCATGGATTACCTATATTTTTAGTTTTGAATTTTTAAATGAAAGGAAATTGTCTGGCTGAGAAAAAAACACTTTGTGGAGATTACATTAAGTATAACAAATAAACAATTTACTTTTTGACATTCAAAATCAGTGATTATACAATAACATGGCGTTTTATTTCGAAATTAGAGGATTTATTGTGCAAAATGGTTACAAATATATTTTTCAAATTATTGTCCATCGAAAGTTTTTACCATCTGTCTGTCAATTTTCGGATACCAGCTCGGAAGAACAAGGCAGTCCGATCATCAACCCATTTTTGTTTGCATTATTCATACGACGTGGTCTTCTGCTGGGACAGGCCAGGTTTCATCGACCGGAACAAGTAGTAGGGTTAAAGCCTTTCTTTTTTGGCGTTCGATGACCTGTTCACAACTAAAACTCGCCTATCGACGACGAACGGCTTTAACTCGTATAGCACCCAATTTCCTTGCCTTTCCAATCAATCACTTGGACTCAATTGCAGACCAGACCTCCAATGATTATGACTGCTCCTGAAGCAATCCTTTGTCAATGGTCTACATAGAGCAATGATTCCAATTCTTCGTCATCAAACTTTTTGGGTTGACCCGGCGGTTCCTTGTCTTCGAGCTCAAAATCACAAATTTTAAAGCGACAAAACCACCTCCTTACGCAATTTTATTTTATTTTTTTTTTTTTTGCTCCAGCATTATACAGTTCGGGTGTGTAACTTAGCATATCAGCTGTTGAACTTCTTTAGAAGTTCAACGGTGGCGTACACAGTACTGGTTAGTGGACTTTAATCCGATAGACAACGTATAAGGTGTAAGTTTTTCAACACGCCCCCATTGAAGAAAAGGATAAAGAGGAACATGAAGTGTTCTACAGCGCGAGAAATTCAAATTGAATCGGCAGGCCCACAGTTGGTCAACATAGCCTTCATAATCGAAAAAAAAGGTTATTAGTGGTTCGTATTTTCCACATAAAAATATTTACAGAAGTAATACTTATATATCTCTATTTGTTAAAGCTAAGGTCACGGATCTAGAGTTCAAGTCCAAGACAGACATAAACTTCCGCAGAAAAGCATCGACATCGAGTTGCTGAACAAGAAAACGAGGCAGGCAACGTGGACAAGCTAGAAGAACTGATAGTGGAAGATATGGAACAGGGGACACAATCATCAAAGGATGAAAAGGTCAATTGAGAGAAAACTGTTCAAAGAAAGAAGAGGAAATACGAGATTAATGTTTTCGCTTAAATTGAGCTGTTAAGCAGCATAAACGACAAACGACAACTTTACAGAAAGGTACAAAATGTAAGTACCAGTTACATTCAACTTTCTTGTGAAGGAACACGCTAGATGAGCGGAGATTTGGAGAAGTGAGGAGCTACCAGTAGAGAGGAACTTGGTGTTATTTCTTATTGGATCCTTAAAATGTGCATATTTTTGAGAAATCTCTATTCACCGAGATCTATCTTGCTATTTTATATATTCGGAATCGTGAATCATCAACGCCATGTTAATTGATGACATTAATGTTCCGTTATTCCGAATCAATATCCTATTTCAGAAATAGGCTATTGATAGCAAGAGGAACCTACTGATTTAAAGTGCTACATTCGAAAAACACTTCGGTCTACCGGCCGGGATTGAACCGGCGACCTCCCAGAAACCAGGCCAACGCGTTAACCCACTCGGCTATGGGTATGGTTATTTACCCATTATAAAAAAGGTCAATGGTGACAACAACGTAGGAGATTTAATTGGAAACCGCTCCCTTCATCAAAGTTAATGAGATGGCTGGGTCATGTACTGCGGATGAACAAGCATCAGTTGACTACTAATATAATTATTGAAGCGACCTTTATTGAAAAGAGACTTTAGAGACCAAATGCTTTTTTTAGATACAGTCAAAGACTTATAATAAAAAAGAGTCAAAATTTCTGATAAAAATCCAGATTCAATATTACATTTAAATACTAACCGTTATTACTGGTTATGAGAATGTAGATTTTTAAAATATGTTGCTAATTTTTAATAAGAAATCTATAAAAATATATAAAAAAAAAACTTTAAAAAGTGTTAAGTTGTAAATGCCAAAATCTGTATTTATTTCAAAAAATATATGTTTGTAAGATTTAAAAAATGAGAGATGCGTATTTTTTTTTAATATAACACCATATATACCTTTAATTTCAGGGTTATATCCGCACTGTGTGGGATTTTTGCGACACGACTGCTTCGACTCGTCTAAAATGATTTTGATGATAGGAGCCACGAACGTTGGTGGACATTTCCTACAAGAAAAAATATAAATAGATTGTATATTTTATTAAATAATACATTTAATTATTTACTAATTTATATTAGAATTTTATATATTGCGATTAAATAAACATCCAAAGTTCAATTAATTCAGTTTAACTTGTAGGGTTCGTATAGAATCGCGGTTTTAGTAAATAAATTAAATAAGAAGCAATTCATTTTTATACAGACTATTATCAATTCCACATTACTTTCTCTCCACCTCCACCGATTCAATTATATATATTTGTATTTCGGTCGAATCGAGAATATATGAATAGCAGATTTTTCCGTAAATAATCTGAAATATTTTCTCTTCGGTGCGGTTTTCTGTGAAATATCAGAAATAAGCTTTCATTTTAGTAGTGGCGAACATTATCATCAGCACATGTTACCGCAAAATACATTATTATATGTATTCTATAATACATTCAATGTTCATATAATATATATGCAATTATGCATGTATCGTTAGTACCATATATTGTTTTATTAAAATATTATGAATATGCTAAATATAATGAATAAATTGCATACTCCAAATGCGCGCGAACACACAAATTAATGAATGGAAACGCCGCATCAGCACCGTATTGTGAACTGTGCCGTAACTAATGATCGTCGGCAGTTGGCTGGCATTCGGGCAACGACACACTTGTATTTCCCTGTTGTTTTCTCTATCTCTATGTCTCTCTCTCTCTTCTTCTGTACAATTTTACAATAAATTATTACACTTTTGTTGTGAGATATATACATTTTCACAAACACCATAAACAAGTCGTGGGCGAAAATGAACTGCACCGTTCACTTGGGCTGAGAAAACTCGGTGATTGGTGTCCTCCTCTGGGGATACTATACGTACGAAAAATGCAATTATTTTTCGTGCAAATGCGCACAATGCAACATAAATAGAAGAAAATCTCTAAAGCCGCAGACAATGGAAAATTATTTGATTATATTATTACAGGACTCCTTCTACACCTACTCGAGTTGACTCCACGGTTTGAAAATACATTTTAAAAAATATTATTCTGCAAAGGGGTCACAGTGCCACAGCTTGCACATTGCACGGCGCATTTGAATCGAACGCTGGTAAATATTGCCAACGTAGCCACAAAAAATGTCAAATTAGTTGTTTATTGTTTATCACGCAATTAATTTTTAAATATTTTTTTTTCAACAATTGTAATTGCAGTATTGCGCTCTACGTATATTGAAATACGTACACAATTATTATTCATTTTATTTTGATTCGAGTATGAGATCATAGTTTGTTTTGAGAGATTCACACGTCGAACGCCGCGTTGAGGCGGGTAGCGACCAGCGACGCGACCGTTGCGGGCGAGATGCCAACAAATTAAATTGGATAATCACGGAGAGCATTTGTAGACTTGAGATGTACTATATTTGCATTCTACAAATAAATCACAGTTTTTTTAAAGGATAAATTCGATACAGTGTTCTTTTTTTATATACTAAAGTTAAGATTTATATGAAGTTCTGTTCTCAGGACTCATAAAATATAATAAATAATAACCATAAATCTTTCACAGAAATAATTTACCAATGGCAATATTGTGGAAGATGGGCTGTAAGTACCGATAAATCAAAACACGAAGTGCTGCTCCAAATTCGGAAGGAATTCTAGCCAGTTTCAATCAGGACAGTTCTTCAGATCTCAGTTACGTTTTGCTGTGACTTTAATGCTGTCGAGCTCGAAATGGCAGTGAGCAGTTGTAGCAATTCCTCACCAGGTCTGCACGCAATTTCGTTTTGATCTCATTAAAAACATGTCAATATATATGCTGAAATTGTTCAATAAAACGTTCAGACCTGGAAAGTGTCCTGAAGAATGATAAGCCTGCAAGGTTTTAGAAATCTTTAAACCAGGTAAAGAAGTATACTGCCTCATCGTTTGGTCCAATCTGCCTTCTCACATGTATTCGAAAAACTATGGCAACGCTGCTGCATTTGATACTGACTTCTGGGGGGGGATTATATAT
>JANSTU010015842.1:0-14428 GCA_027564075.1 Bolitophila hybrida | reverse complement strand
CAATATGTGTCCAGAATCTGAGAATCCTCACGTAATATTGTATAAAGATTATTAAATGCCAAACTAGCACCACATCTCTTCTGGTGCATGGTATCAAAACTAAACAACTTCAGTTTGCTAAGCATCATTGATATACTTGCCGAAGATGAACTCATCTGTTCACGACTCGTCTGTCGTATACTCCACGAAACGAACTCTCTCATACACCTGGCCGAAAGATCACGCACAGACACTAAAGTTGGATGTGAAATACCGTCCATAAGACAATCAATCAGTATATCTACACCGGCACCATTTAATTGATCACGCCGTGACATATAATGCATAATCTGCATCAATAGTGGCTCAAACATTTGCTGAACAGCCACATCTTCATCGCAGCCCAACACAAGAATTCGTTGGCATAGTTCTGCCCAAAGTTTACCATTATGGTTGGATGTGCCAATTAGAAATAATACAAGACCATGAACTAGTTCACATGCAGAGATTTTTGTAGCACGATTACTGCTGTCCGTTGCAATTGAGCAGATTCTTGGAATTAACGGATCCAGATAAATGGTGGGTTGTAATTCACCACAGTGCAGTGTGAGGCGAACTTTTTGTTCAGCATCTATTTTTACAATTCTATGCTGTGGTAATGTTTTATCGGATTCACTGCTTCCCAGCATATAAAGGCATACGTGTGGTTCAAGTTGTCCAAGGAATAAGATAATACGTTTCTGCAGACTCAGCAATGACGTTTGATCGCTTACTGTTATCGATCGAATGCGTTTATATGCTCGACTTTTACGTTTAACATGTGATATAGATACCTCAATGCCTGATCCAATGCCAGCATTACTTTGTAGATAAACATCTAGGTATGGCAGAACAATTTTTAACATTTGATCAAATTGTTGACTATTACGATCAATAGCATCAAGTGTCCGCTGCAAACAGGATAACGCTGAATCTGCCAGACTAATCACACTCTTTCCAATGTCAAATCCAAGCAGAAACACTGGTGTCAACACATCTAAAACGGAATCTAGTAATGCCGATGGAACGGAAAACATAAGCTCTAGACAAGCTATTTGAAGTTCTCCAGTAACATGTTTAGCTTTTTGTGCTACAGACTTTATGTACAGTATTAGATTGTCTCGTAAGGCGCATTCGAGTTGATCCAACGAAGTCGATTTAAAATAATTACACTGGTCGGCCAGTCGTAAGCCGAGTCGGATCAGTTTTATATAACCACTAACCAATGGGTATCGTAAGGCAGCGCTAATAATTGCATCAACGTACAATCGAATCCATGGTTTAAAATTTGTCTTTGTGCTTTCCATCGACTGTGCACTCAACAGATCCGAATACAGTTCGACTATGTTGAAGAATATACGAAAATCTTTTGGAACAACTGGTACCAGGTCTAAGTTTGGATCACACAAGTACAGCTCTTGATTAATACCAGATTCGTCTGTGAATAGACGCTTACGTGTTTTCAGATCGAGTCTATCTAGTAGAATAAACAGAGTTCGCATAAAGTGATCGTATAAGGAACGTTTTACGATAATCTGATCGTTGGACGGATTTTCAATATCAACGAGTAGACCATTCCATAAAGGCATATAAGAAGCGTATGTTACACCAGTCTCATCGGATTCGAGTTCAACGGGAAGACGATGCGAACACGTCCAGATTACACCTTGTAGAATAACACGTGTTAGCACATCATCGAGTACTGCTCCACCGAGTCGGGACACATTTACAAAGGTTAACAGCAATGATTGTATGCTCTGGTAGTGATGGGCCTTTGGCAAAAGATGAAAGTCTTTGAAAAGAGCAATTGTAATGTTCTGCAGCGACACTATCTGGTTTACTGTTAAAGTATCAACATGTTGTAAAATCTCCGACAAGGCCTGCACAAAGTCCGGATAGTTCTCAAGCATGTAGGTGTTTTCAGTGGTTGCATACTCTGTACGTTGCATAACCAATGTGAGTAGATTGTCGATGTGTTCCGGTGCTAACAGAGCTTTGCATGGACCAGACATTATACCGAAACCTCGTATCACAATGCGTAGTTCGTATGTTTTCGATTCTGGTGATTGTAGAGTACGATGGAAGTATGCGATATATCTTTGCAGAATTGTGATATTGGCTGCATCTTTTACAAGTTGCAATTGAATTGAAATCACATGATAGAATGCGTGTATAGCCAAAATACCGGTTTTGCGGTCTTCCCAGTTAGGTAGTTTAACCCAATTCATCATAGTGTCGTGCCAGTAGGCATGATCCTGAAATAATTGTTTGCCGAATACACTCGTATGGGACGTCAGCAGTTGCATAGAAGCTGTAAATAGGATTATTAATATCGCTTTTAATTATAATCTTAATCTTTGTTTTACCCCGATACGCTGACTTGTCCACATTGGTTAGTGGATTCGAAAGCCGCTTAATACACACATACATTCGCTTACATATATCTGGTTCATGTTCGGCACTTGGTTCGAAATTACACAAAAAATTACTAAGACCTGTCATGGCACCGGCAAGTGACATCATTGATATCTACAAAACAAATTAACTAGAATAAATAAATTTATAAAACAAAAAGCAAAATTTAACCTCTTGTCTTTTTAACAAAGCCGTTTCAAGGACCTGAAAGTATATGTCGCGAACCTGTACAACCAGAGTATCGGTAAAAACTTCTGGAATGTCTCGGGCCAACATACCAACAAGTTCCAATGTATACTGTGTGACTGCACGGCAAAATAAGATAATCGCTTATAGTAAGACAAACAAAATGTACGATTACCTCGATTAGTTGCTTTGCGCTCATTGAACACATTTACCAGATTTTTAAGCAGTTCTGTAATATTAAGATCTCTCCAGAGACCTTGGGTGATAATCTCCTGCAATATCAACAGTGATCGTTCTCGTTCTCTGGCCGAGACAACCGAAGACAGTATAAATTTAACAAGAACCTAAAGAGAATTTTATTTTAATAAAATAATTCAATAAAATTGCTTCTCTGTTATTTACATTAACCACATCTTTGACATAGTCAATAACTCCTTTTTGTTGCTCTTGCACAATTTTTTGGAATACATCGAGCAACAGAATGTTACTGTCCGAAAATGCCTTGCTACAACGCATTGATTTACTCAGGAAATTTAATACTCCGCATGCCGGATCAAACAGTTTGCTTATAGCCAGATCTGCAATAATTTACAGTTATTCAATGATTCCATGTCAATAGCGGCTTATATTAAAATTACCGCGTTCGCCGGTCGATAGATTTGTTTCAAAGTACTTGGTGATTTGCTCGCATAATTTTTGTGAATCGCGGAATCGTTGACTATCGAGGCATTGCTTTAGTGATTCTATCCAGTTGAGGTAGGTTTGAGACATATTTTAAATTATAGGTTATACAGTTAGTTTTTGTTATGTATTTTGATCCGATTTGTTTGATTATTTCTTGTTTATGTCGCCTGTTGCATTTCGTCATGTTATAATATGTTTATAGTTTTTTATACAAACATTTTAATTTTGTCCATTTCGACCACATAACATTTGGTCCATATTATCTGTTAGAAACTGCATGCCATCTATATTTCAAAATTATTTAAACCTTACAAATGTATTTCTTTTTTCGAAAATATAATATTTTCAATAAATTAAATTGTAAAAATGTATATATCACAACTTAAATTATTATTAGGGATGTGTAATACTTGGGTCACAGGCTCACAGGTGTCAAGTGGTGTGGTCTTATCCACATGACATTAATTATAATACAATGGCAAAATTATTTAAACTATAAATTATATTTTATTAATAAAACAATAAAATATTACAATAAACCTATTGTGTTTGTGCGTTCGGTTTGTTTCGAAAGATAGTAGCTTTGTCTCGTGTCTCCGACGTTCTTCTTTGTGAAAAAGCTAATGCGTATGCGACATTGCATTGCAAATTTCAATTGCATCGCAGACAAAAGTGAAGGCATAAATGTTGTCTTGTAAGAATATATATAAATTTATTTGTATGCTATAATATTACCCGAAATGTATTTAGGCTTTGAATTACACGTAAGAGAGAATATACTTTTAAAAGTGAAGCGCAGTCCAGCAGGCTGTTTGGTGGGCGACCATTTTATGTTTATTGTAACTTTTGTTGTTGTAACATTTAACATTTTATTGAATTTGTAAAAAGGTTTTTAGTTACTTCACACGCAATTTGATTAAAAAATAATATTGTATTTGAAATGTATGTAGCTTTTTTAAGCACAGACTCCATATATGGGTATAGCTAAGTAATGGATCTATTTGAGTCTGAAATGTGTATAATTTTTAACGCCAGTCTTGGTCATTTGTGATGTTCGCGCATTTGAGCCGGATCCAAATTACGCGCCAAAGAAAGCAATTTCGATTTGTATTTAACATAAACAAAGGAACCTTTAGTTTTTAAATAATTTTTATGTTGAATTTATTATCTTTATTTATTTTTAGTAAAAAGTTTTACCGGAATGAACCAGATGCACCATCTGCCTGAGAAATAAGGCTATATATTCAAAAATTTAGTATCGTGTATTTGTCAGTCAGCCAATTAGAGCAGACGTGTTTTAGACAAGCTCCATAAAGAAAAAACAAAAAAATCAAATCAAGTAATCAAGAATATTCTTTCTATATGAAAATAACAAGAACAATGGAGAACATTCTGTTAACTACAGAGGATGATCGCATTTGGTGCTCATCAAGCGGAATCTTCCATAAAAACTATTTGAGCCCCCCGCACCCATCAGCAACTACGACTACTAGTTTACCGGATTTGCAAGGCTCCACTAATGTAGATTGCCAAGCTTTCTTTGGTATTTCGGAATTTTGATGAAAAATTCTATTTCTTTTTTATTTTTAATGTCTTTTTCCAATTCCAATTTTGTATTAGACCACCGGTCAATGTGCTTTTATAATAAATGAATAATAATAATAATAATTTCGATTTCTAGCTTCATGACGGACACCATAGAAGATATCGTCCCAAAAGTGGATATCCGAAGAAATACCCCGTTACCGCTTCGGCCTTGATCAAGGAAAGAAATAGACTCAGACGACAATGGCAGAGAAAACACTAAAACCTCTATCCGACGAACACCTTGGAAACACTCTAGACCTTCCCAAAGCTAGTTCGCTTGTCAACCTTTTCAAAGTGTTCCCAGATCAACAACTCAAAATGATAAGCAGTGTGCACCCTTTTTTTTGAAAAATGCTCGGTGCTGACATCTCCGGACGTTCTTCGGTTTGAAGAAGAAATCAGCTGAGCGGGATGCTAAAAAACGGACAAGGAAGCATGACCAGATAAACTATCGGCTAAGCGCGCCAAGGCAAAGGAGTTTTCGCCATCTCACGATGCAAATTAACCGTCGCCAACTTTATCAATTCCAACGAATGCTATCGGTCCGCCTTAAAGTGTTCTGACATGCGCGTCAGCTACTTCAAATGCGAACATTGTGCTTCAGTCGATGAATAATGCCAATGAAATACACTTTAATTTGTTCTATATTGGTTTGTTAATATTTTCCTATTTTGAACCAAAAACAAAAAGATGCCAACAACCGAACACTCACTTTATATACAGTCGAAGTAGGCGTTTCGTATTAGATAATCGTTGCTTGAACACCTTCTTCTGGGTAGCGATTTAGGCAGATTATTTCAACATATGTTGATATAGCCATGCGTTACATATCGTCATATCGATGCGTTATAAAAAGGTCAAATCACATCTGAAATTATGTGTAAATATTTAATTTATTACATTAAATGTTTTTAAATTAAAAATTTAAAATGTTTTTTAATGTATTTTTTTATATTTAAACATTAATCGCAACTGGTGCTAACCAGTTGCGTCAGACGTAGGTGCAAAATGTGTGTCAATAAGTTTATTACGCATGGCGTTTGACGTATAAGAACATATGATTACGCATTGAAACGCTTAGATAGAACTGTTATATCAATAGTTTGATGTTAAGATAATCTGCCATGGTCGGCACCAGTTGCGATAATTGTTAATATATAAATTACATAACTGCCTAAATCGCTTCCCAGAACCGGACCCTTTTATTATGTCAACAAATGTGGAGTTCGCGCCTGCAGGTTTAACAAAAAGTTATGTTAAAATGATTTGTTTGTTTTTACTAAGAACTGTTCAGATTATAGAATTTACATTTATGTTTGTTATTTTAAATTTCTAGATTAATATTTGTTTTTATTTACATGTAGTTTTTGTTAATTTCACGTATATTTTTAGGGTTGTGTATACTTCGCTAATTATCATTGCTCGTATGAATGGATTAAGATTAAGATGGAGACTGTCTTTTTAGATTGGGAATATATACCTCCAACATTCAATAAGTACTAGCGGATCTGTCTGCTCGTCATATAAACATAAGTAAATCTGCCAAAAAGATAAATATAGATACATAACATAGGAAGGCTAACACTCTTTTTAAAATAAGGTAAACAAATATTAACCGTCTAAATGGGTCTCCACGAGTCGTTTTTTATGGAAAGACTTATTTTATGACATAAAAATGTAAGCCAAAAGCAAGACATAAATTATGTCTACGACAATGTCCGGAATTTATTTCCGTCTAGCCATTTTTATGTCTAAGGGCTGACTTTTTTCACTTAAATAATCAATAATAACAGATATAAAATTGTGCGGCGTTTTGCTGTTTTTATTGTTTTAATGTTTTTTAATTAGTTTAATACGAGAATTGAGGCTATAACTAAGGAATTTTAATATATAATATTTACTTTTTAAAAACGTTTGATTTACAAATGACAAAAAATGTTAGTGAAAAATCCTAGACATAATTTATGTCTCGTGGAGACCTAGCGATTTATTTTTTTTTTGCTCCTATAAGTTATTGTTTCTGAATAATTTTTGGTTTAAGAAATTGTCATAATACTTGGGAACAGTGATTTTGTTTAATGGGCTCTTGTTTTTGACTAATTTTTGGTTCCTGAATTCAAAAATATTCACAGTTTTTATCTATCACGTCAAGTTTTTAAGCTACAGAGAACTGACCTAATATATTAGAATATTTTATTCATACAGAAATTATATATATGAAAAACTAAATTAAGTTTATGCAAAAAAGAAGCATTACGGCAAAAAAATTCGCTTATAGCTTTTTCGGCAGTGTTCAATCTGTGGATATTCTCGCTTGATTCCCCAACAGTAGTCAGCCATCATACTGACATACCATCTATCTTGATACCTTTAATCTCTAATCTTAAGATCTTGGTGAAATTGCACAGCTGTTCATCGCTAACAGAACCAAGATTTTATGGGAAGTTAACAAGATGACTACGAAAAATGCAGTTTAATACTCATGTTGCAACCAAGCTTTTAAAAGCTGTCCAAGAGTTGTTGAACAATTCGATGTAATTTTGGACTCGTGTTTTCCGTGAAACGCATGCGCAACAATTGGGAATCAACATGTCAATAAACAATAAAACAGCTTAAAAATCGAACTCAACAGAAATTATATTACAATTTTTCCCCAGTTTTATAGAAATGAAAATCAAAAAAGTTTTATACCGCCCAGAGGAGAATTGGTGCCGTTTTAAGAACAAAAGTGGGCCTTACTTTTATAATAATTTAATATATACGATATAAAATAGATACACCCTATTGTTGAAAATGTTTACTATTAAATCCAACGTGTTCTTAATTACGTATATTACGACTGTATAAATACTCGTAATTTTAAAATGCCATATAGTAAAACACTTCAAGCCAAAAGTGCTATCGCTCATTAAAGTACATTTGTATATGTGTGTGTGTGTTTGTTTGGTGTATGTAACTTTGTATATTATACGAAACGGTAGGTGAAGCGATGGCGTACGTGACAATATCGTATAAAAAATATACACCTGTATACAATGTAACGGGTGTCCCATATAAATATAAATGTTATATGTATAATATAGACGAATTCGCCAAAAATGATTTATTTATGATTAATTACGATGCGATTTCAATTACGCGCATTGAATAATCGACGGGCTTTTTGATGTAAATGTATGTGATTTGATTTGCGTTACAGCATTAAGTGGAGGACGGAGCAGGTGTATAGTGATATGAATAAATAATAATCAATCATTATATGTATAAAAAATAGTTTGCATTTTGAACAATATTTTACAATTTTTATCAAGATTTACCTTATTTGGCATTATTCAAATTGGATGAATGGATTCATTCTAACAACTAGTCAACAACTTTTCGTTTCTGAGCAATATTTGGGCAAATCACAAGAAACTTAAAACTGTGTGCTTTAAAAGGACTTGATACAGGATAAATAAAGATGAAATTCGTATTATAATATTATTTCCGTCATTCTCTGATGTTGGACATAACTTTATCCCCGTTTAAATATAATAAATAAATAAATTTGTAATTAATGAAATTAGTGCTAGTCTATAGTAGATGTAATCTGTGGAAATTATAATTTTGATGTGGTTGCAATTTAAAGTAAAAAAATAGAGAAAACACATTTACACATCACTTTTTACTTCTTTACACTTGGTGTTGAAAAACGCGCTTGCACGATTCAAGATTAGTTAAAACCGAGAACACTTTTTTCACATTCAACCCTTCGCTTTAAAAACAATGAACGACAATAAAAAATATATAATAACTTATTTTACTTACTTATTTGACCGTGACCGTCATCGGCCTGCGGCCAAATTCTATGTTCTGCGGCCTCAAATTTCGAATTTTACCGTGTAAAAGGTATTCCATGTTGAGTTGGCGGCGCAAACTGTCAAATCGCTTATTGACATTCGAAATGTTTTACTCACGGCCGCAAATTGCAATTCCGTGTTTGTATTTAGCATGTTCTTGTGGCCGCATCGAACCGCTAATATTCTTTTGGAGTTTTGAAATTAATCATGTTTTTGAAAACTTTTTGCAAACAATATTTACTAACAATTGAAATACTACTAAATACAAATGATTATTTACAATTTTATTATAGAGCATCCTGCAAAAAATGCGAAAAGCGCGAAGAACTTACCGAGACGCAAACTATCCGTTTGTCAATCTCACGGATGAAGAGTTCAAGTGTCTTTATTAATTGTATTTGATAAGGAGATTACCAGAACCTTTTTAACACTATGCAGATAATTATAATGTAAACAATAAATCTAACGACGAAGAAGATTATTCTTCAGTTCAAAATTCGAATTCGAATTGTGCGTCATATATTCAAAAAAAAAATACTCGAGGTATTCCTCTGAATATTTTGTATCTATTTACTTAAATTAAAACTATTAAACTTTAATTTGAATTAAAATAAAATCATACCTTTTATCAATATGTGTCTGCAAACAATAACATAAAGCATAACAATGGCTTTGGCAGTTCCAGCGGCCACAAGTACCAATTACAACATCAACGACAGCTACTCAGGACTACTCAGTGTTGCGGTAACACAAAATACCAATTTTCAGGTTGGTTTTTTTTTCGGCCGGAAAAGAATTCGACTCCAACGCTTATGCGACGCTCGGACAGCACTGTCGATGTTACTAATACATATTAATTTAATTAAAATCTAAATTTTGATTTCTTTGGTGTTCATTATTAAATAGAAACGAAACTCATTTATTTGAAGGAAAAAAGGAAAACAATCCAGTTTTTTTAAATAAAATTAATCATTCGAATGCAGTTTTCTATTATTTTTTTCCTTCAAGCCAAAGAGGTTCACACCAACTTTATCTTCCTTCCCTCAAAAGTAGAGACGTACTGATTCGTACTCAGTGGATTTGCCTATTAAATTTTTGGTACAAAAGTAAGTGTTTGTGCATTTGAAGAGCAGTAGGTATGCTTGCTCGTTGTTTACTCGGATTTTAATTTGTATTGTCCACTGTCCATTATTCCGACTGTGCTTTCTATTATTTAAAAATAGCACGTTTAACGTATATTTATATATATTTATTTTTATTTTTCTTTCATCGCTGGGAAATTTTGAGTTGACAAATGAAAAAGTCGTCGAAAAACTAAATCAGAACGAGTGAGTTTTTTTTTGTAAATTGAATTTTGGAGTTCGAAAATTTAAAATTGCGATCACACCAAAAAAAATCAATATTGACATCTTGGGAAGAGAGATCATCTAAAAAATGTAATTCCAATTTATTCAAAATATGACAATCAAAAATTTAGAGGCATCCAAACTATGAAAATTATAATGTGTTTTATTTAAAATTAAAAATGAAATGAAAAAAACAAAGAAAACGTACATAAAACTTTTTTAAATAAATATAATATAATTTAATCTATTCGAACATTGCCAACATTTTTTTAATAAAATATAAAACTTTTGGTTATGTGTGATATACTACATTCAAATGTGAGAAGATGATATCAGAATATTTTGTAGTCGATTAAAATCACATCTTCAAAAATTAAGATTTTTTTAGGATTTGAAGATTCTTCCAGAAGCAGATCCTATTTCCCGCCAAAGGTTTCCAATCCAATATTCCTACTGCAAAAAGATCTGAGACGCTTCCTTCCATCAGACTTTGGGTCTACCCTGCCTTCTGTTTCCTTCCAGGTTGCCGTTGAACAGTTTACCAGGAACACGGTGTTCTTCCATCCGCATGACCCAACCATAGCGGTCTTCCGACTCTGATGCAATGGATTATATCTTTAAAGATGTTTTTAACTCACGGGTCCGAAAATAGTACGTAAGACTTTTCTTTCGAAGAATCGTAACTTGAGCTCGTCACTTTGGGTATTATTAGAATTTGATACAACTTACAATTAAGACTTCGGTAAAGAATAAGTTTATGACACAAAGTTTCCGATAACTTCTACACTTTTTTCTTCCAGCGCTAAATGTGTGCTCGTGTTGTTGAGCGATGTATGTTTAAAAATGTATTTGGTTATAACCTCGTTCATCTCCAATATTAACGGTGAGGCACCACTTTATAATTTCGCAAACATCATTTTCACAGCCTCGACGGACACTCCTTCCAGCTTGGTCTATGTTATCATCATCATCGGCGTAAGCCAACAACTGACCAGATTGTGACAAAAGATCAACATTGAAGTGCAGTGTTGCAAGGAGACCCCCCCCTCCTTGGTGTAGTTGATCGCTCTCTCTCTCTTTTCCTACAGCCGATATAAACGGCGTTCAATTATTATTTGAAGAACTGCAGCATTAAAATGGAATACTGTCATATAGTCGTTTACAGTATAGCTGTGATCGATTTTTTAAAGAAAAACTAACGTGTTGATATATTTTCCAATAAATTAATAGTTTTATTATGAGTTCTGCTTGCAATTCCTGTGACAGTAGCTAGTGGTGAGTGATTATTTTCCAACCTCATTTTTATTAAAAAATATCTCAATTATCAAATAACATCAAAAGAGATGTTATCCTTTCTGGATGAAGAGGCGCTTAATTTAGGCTCATTAGAATTAATAATTTTGAATTAAACCAATAAACTTAAACTAGCTTTATAAAATATATTTTGCGCCAGTCCCGAATATTTTTTTCGGGCAAATGAACGTTCGATCACCTGAGCTGCTCCTGTGTATATACTCGTACAATTATTTGATTACAATTTTATGATAATATTAATTTGGCAATTTGATTATGTTGATTGGAAATAATAGTTTTATTATCCTAATTTATACATGCACACACACACATAAATATCTAAATTAAATAATGTGTGTGTGTATACATATAGCATAGTATATGTTAGAGTTACCCGTTGCATGGGATGCCGTCTCGTGTTGTTTTTGATTCGCCATTCGACATTTGAAATGTGTTGGCATTCGCATAGCAAATTATAAATTGCTGCAAAACACGAACATACACACTCGCGAATACACACATAATTAAAGAGCTTCGCGCTCTGAAACTTTATGCGGATCTTCAATGCGGGTTGTATAAATGTTATATCTTTAATTATACTATTTATACATTAGGCGCGCACACACATTCACATTTATAACGTATTCATATGCGAGGCAGACGCATACAACTCACTTACATATATGCAAAGATACACATACATACTCACTGGAATTAAATACATTCCCATATTACATACATGTATATTTATATATATATATATATATATAGCTTAAAATAAGAAATACACAAACCCTCTGTGTATACACAGCATAATGGGGTTGAAGTTGGTAAATTTACATTGCAATTCGAAAGATTAATGGTGTAAGTATATAAATATAAATATACACTCGCGATAGATATACGTATATAATTTAAATACTACATATACATATGTGTATATATTACATAGGTTTGATTAATTTAATTATTCGCAAAGCTTAAAGCTGCGGCAAACGTTTTGCCATTTCAACGAAATTCGAGTGCACGCTATTTAGGACTTGAGCTATTTATAAATGTATACATTATACATTTGTTTTGTCCAAAATCGTATGGAATAATGTATATATAATGTGTTTTGATTTTGGGCATTCCTAGATTTAGGCAAACAAGATTTTAATAATTTTTTTTTGTAGAAAAAATGACTCCTTAGACAATGCGAGGGAAGTGCTCGCACCGAGCGACTTTTTACTTGCATGCAACTTTGCTGCGAATTCTTTCGTGTGGTTGCACGATACGAACAGCGAGCGCTCACTGCTGCGAGTGACTTGCGATGCGTGTGTAGGGGTGTAGTTTTCTGACATCTTCAGGTCGAGTTTTCGTACATTTGAAGCAGACGCAAAATGGAATTTTGTGGCGGTGAGATTGTTTTTGAAGAAGAAGAAGAAGATCTGTTGTAATCGTAGCAATCGATTATCCTAGAGATCATTCTACGGATATTGCAATATTCGACTGAACCACATTTTAGCCAATCGAAGAGCAATTTGGGTGCGACCGTTTTGGGAACGTGGTGCAGAAAATCCGTATTACGCAACACTGATGGCAGATAGAGACGAGTTTTATCGTAATGTCGCTCGCGTTTCAGAGAATGAATTCAATATTCTTTTTGAGAAAGTACGACAGTTTGTCGATCACAGCACAATTGAACAGAATGAAGCGATCTGCCAAACTGGTTTCACAGAACTTGCTCACACACAGACATAAATGTAAGAACTTTGCTAATTTTCGCCTATACTCATAGTCATACATCGCTTCATAGATCACACATGCATACATGTAAAAACATGTACTTGCTCGCTTGCGCATATGCAGCACGTGAAAGCGGCGAGTGCTTGATGCAAGTGATTAGCTGGAATGGAAACGCACCCAGAAACTAGTAACTGATTAGTGATATTGCAAAACGCACTTAAGAAAGTAGAAAGCTGGTGCACTCGTATTGGTCTAACTGCCAATCCTGGCAAAACTGGACTAATGCTCTTCACTAGAAGGAGGAAAATCGACAACTTTACTCTTTACTCTTGAACTTTTTGTTCTATACAGGGTGCGTGTGTATATGTTAATTGATGTTCCGTTAATGTTCCGTTATTCCAAATTAACAACCTATTTCAGAAATAGGCTATTAATAGCTACTTATTTATAGTGCTACATTCGAAAAACACTTCGGTCTGCCGACCAGGTCAATGCGTTAACCCACTCGGCTATGGCTATGACCACTACAGCTTATATTAAATACCTTGGAGTTCTACTTGACAGTAAGTTAGATTGGAGAAAACCTGTCGAAGATAGATGTATTAAAGCAAGTATGTGTTAGTATGGCAATTCCGGAGTGAAGTAAAATGGGGACTTTCTCCTAAAACTGCATATTGGATGTACATAATGATAGTAAGACCCTCAAGAGTTAAGCTAATCTCGGTTCAAGCAAAACTGGACTGGAGCCATACGGACTGCACCTACCGCTGATATCGAAATGCTATTGGTTTTACCTCCTCTGGCTGTATTTATAGAGGCAGATTATAGACACAGATTTTAACAAAACAGAATACAGATTTCTTAAAACGCTCAAAACCACTTTTCCGAGTGGCTGGACGAGATTTCACAACCAAGTTTAAATTATATAACAATAAACACCGATGGATCCAAAATTGATTCTAGAGCCAGAAATATACGCATAGAAAATCCGCTTGGAAATTATGATTCAGCTAATATATCGGAATTAAAAACTCTACACATAAAAAACAGAACCATTTTGTCATATGCTCTGATAGCCAAGCCGCTTTAAAGGCAACTATCATCATATCGTATAAGGTCTAAAACGGTCCAGGAATTTATTGACCTACTCAAAAGTATCTCGATCAATAATAACCTTGAACTGAGATAGGTTGATCTAGTACCTTCAAACATATTTGGTAATGAGGGAGCCGACGAATTTGCCCGCAAAGGCTCGAGCATGAACCTTATACGGACCAGTACAGCGATTCTGTCGAAATCTCGCTAAGCAACGCATATAAATGTTGATAGTAT
>JANSTU010015831.1:0-14428 GCA_027564075.1 Bolitophila hybrida | reverse complement strand
CTGCAGAATCTTGCGATTTCTGCAAGCCTAGTCGGCCTTCGGATCAACGCAAAGAAGACGAAGGAAATGCGGCTTAATACAAGCGACGGTGAACCCGTTGAGATTGTTGATAAATGTGAGGAGGGGGTCTATTTTTTAACAACCACTGAGTTACAGGATATTTACATTTTTGTGTTTGGAGTTGTACATACAAAGACATTTTTAATTATAACCTAAAATATCTACAAGCTCGTTGAAAATAGTACCCTATAGCACACCTCTTGAATACGCTAAAGAAAAAATCCATTGGCAATGACGGATTGAGGGTCGTGGAATAGTACCCTATGGACGACACCTTTTAAATTCCGCTTAGGAAAAACAACCCCTGGGGAATTGCGGATAGATGTATTTTTGAATAATGCACTATGCATTTTTGCATTTTCTGTCATTTTTTTTGCTTTTTTTTGGTGTGCATTTTTTTTGACAAACGTAAATTTTATACCCTAACTAATTATCCGATTTGGTTCCCCCTCTTTGAGGGTGGTATTTGTAACAGCCCCTAGGGGGTTTGCGAGCTATTTTTAATTTATTGGAGCACATGTTTGATTTTTTTAGCATATTTTTAAATTTTTAGGAGCACAACTTTTTATCGGAGCACATTTTTTTTTCGGTGCACGCTTTTGAAATATAGGTGGTCCTTTTTGAATTTATTGGAGCTCATTTTTGAATTTTTATGAGCACAATTATTTTTTACCATGCCATAAATGTATATTTTATATATAACTTTAACAACTTTAAAAATGTAAAGTTAATATGAAATTCGTGGGGTTTAAATACGTTTCTTAAATTCAAATCGTTAATTTTAGGGAATGCGGCAATTGAGGATGCATATGCTGGCCGCACAGGGCTACTGTGTTATCTGTGTGGATTCACGTGGATCTCGACATCGTGGCGTCGAGTTTGAAAGTCATATACGCTGTCAAATGGGTCAGGTCGAATTGGCCGATCAAGTTGAGGTGCTGAACATCTTGGCTAAGGAATTAGGCTATATCGACATGAGTCGAGTAGCAATCCACGGCTGGTCTTATGGTACGCGTTTTATGTTTAAATATTTAATTAGATAAACATATTAATAGTAAATCTATTTAAGGTGGATACTTGAGTTTGATGGGACTAGTTCAGTATTCGGATGTATTCAAAGTGGCTATAGCTGGTGCCCCGGTCACGAACTGGGAATATTATGACACAGGCTACACAGAACGTTACATGGACCTGCCGGAGAACAATAAACGAGGCTATGTAGCCGGATCGATTCTTACCTACATTCATAATTTCCCCGAAGAGTATGGACATTCTCTTAATTCTATAATTATTCATAATTTTGCACATTTCTCTTGTTTCTTTTTCAGGGATAATCGCCTACTCATCATTCACGGTCTGATTGATGAAAATGTACATTTCTATCACACCTCCCAGCTGATAAACGCTTTGATCAAGGCCAATAAACCGTATCAGCTACAGGTGTACCCAAACGAACGACACTCCTTGCGAAATCTGGAGTCTAGCAAACACTACGAGACAACGTTGCTCTCGTTTCTGCAGAACAATCTATGAGTGTGATAATTTATTTAAAATTATAACATACCCCCGCATATAAATAACAAATAACGTAACCGAATCCAGCGAATTTTAATACAAATCTTTGGACGAAATACAAGAACAAGCAATATATAATATTATAAAATCTAAATAATATATATAATCCATATATTTTTTAGCATTCTTTTGTAAATGTAGATAGAGATATTCTATATGAAATTTGACAACATGCACTTCGTAATTTATTACATTTATGTAAATTAGAACATATTTAATAAAATATATAGTACTTCATCAAATCTGCCTCTTGCGCCCGCGTCCGCAGACAAAAAAACAAACAAACCTGTAAGATAATCAATAGTGTTTACAATTTTGATAGTGAAATGAGAGAGAGAGCGATATTGTGTGATCTTTCCTTGTAGACTTATATAAATTTTCTTATATATATATATATTGCCGAATTGTTTTCCTATTATTGTTAATTTATTAGTGTTTTAGAAAAAATAAAACACGCAAAAGAGTTAGTTTATAGTGTTTAGTGTGTTAATATTGACGATTAATTTTCTTTTAAAAAAAATAGTATAATATTAGGTATATATTTTAATTTGTTTTATTGCTTTATTATTATGTATTATAAACTCGTTATATTGTTGTATAAATGTATAACCGCGTACTTGAGTTTTGTTAATTTGCATGTAATCAAAATAAACATATTACAGTTTTAGTGATAAATATCGGAAATCTATTTTCTAAATATAGATAGAACACGAATGATATTTTTTTTAACAATTTCGTCTTTTTTATAAAACACGAATGTTTTTTGCAGAATATAAATATAAATACATACAAATTCAGAAACTCACACACTAAAAATAATATTATTAACAAAACAAATTATACACAAGTCAAATATAGCTCAAATTTAACTGTTTAAACTTTAACGGCAAGTTGATTTTACGCGCGCGCAATAAATATACAAATAAAGTTCAAACATTAATATAATTGGTTTTTTATTCAAGAGCTAGAAGAGTAAACAAAGAAAATTGCTTACAGCATACAGACGTGCCTTACGCGCCATAATAACGAAAATGCAATATAGGTGGCGAATCTGTTTTTTAGGTTATGGTGGATTTTATGGTTATGGCATTTTCAAATAACAATAACCAATGAAAAGTGTGTAAAACTAAACACAATTCGAGTATTTCATGTTATAGTTGTTGTAAAGGCATTTAGTGACAACAATTCATAAATCTGCAGTGCATTCTTGTAACGAAATAATTTTGGGATAAGAATTAATTTTTTTGGTGACGAAAATACATATTTTTGATCTTGAAATATTTTCCATACAAATCGGTGGTGACGAAAATTAACTCCTCTATAGGCAACTTCCATACTCAAGAGATGGCGTGCGGATCGTAAAGATAAATGGGGATAAACCGAGGGATAAACGCTGTCAAATTTGTAATTTTGTATGATAAATTACCATAACAAAGAGTTTAAATGATTTTATTACTATAAACATTATAAACATTTTTAGTACATATTTAAGAGTATTACCTACTAAATTATATTGAAAAATGTTAATTTTGTGTTGTTAAATGTGTATTTTATATTGACAGGGTATAAAGACGACAATAAAAAAGAGCGATAGAGCTCTATTGAGATATTGAGATTAGACTCTTCTGATACGATAGGAATCAAAATGCCTATGAAAACATAATTTAAAAAAAATCATCCATTATCGAAGTCACTTAAAAGAGATATGTATTTTAAAAGAGATTTTCAAGCAGATATGGAAATATATGGCATCAATGTTCCGTTATTCTAAATCTATAGACGCTAAAATTTGGAAAATCAATCGCCTAGTTGAGGCGCTGATCATAAAACGAAAAGGTGATCATAGTTTGTGTCGTAGTGCAATTTGTATATACATACCTATATAGAATAAATTATTATTTTTATTTTATATTATTTTTATTATTGTTTGACAAGGAAAGATTAATTTATATTATAATGAAGTGGATACAATATTTAATTTAGATTTCACTTTTTAACTGTAAATGCTTGAAAGGATAGCTTATCAATAGGTTTCAATGCAGTAAATGTGGCTTTTTCAATTTTCGACGATGGACTGCCAACATTTCTCAACCAATTTTGCCTAAAAAATATAAAAATACATTTTTACTGAATATTCATAAAATATACTATATTATTATATTATACATTTCATCGATTTGATTCTTGTGTCCTTCCATTTGTCCTTTAACCGTACCGGCTGAGGTATTATAGCACCATCCGGTCAAACCAAGGGAAGCACCTTGCTGTTGAGTATACTGAAAACATAGGTTTTTGTAGTAATTTTTATAAATGCGATGCATATGCCAATATTATTACACACATAGCTAATACATATCTCAGCAATAAATTTATTCATTATTATCTAAATCAAAATAATTAGCTTAACTTAAAAAAACGTTTTAATTTTTAAAATATTTGCAAAACAAATCGACATTGAAAAATAAGCTCTACAAGAATCGCACTAATTTCATTGCACCATCATATTCGTCAGATTTGACGTTTCTCGTTTTTGTAAAAAATCTCAGATCTCACCATCGCTCTAAATGAAACAGTGAATCACTGCGCCATATCAAAACAGAAAACTTTGCAAATACTGATTTGTGTTACATTTATTTACTAGATTTGTGTTTAAATTATTCGTCTGAAATATGGCCGTAAATCTACCGCCATGTCCAGCATCGTTAAGACCGATAGCACACTATTTGAAAACTGCACAGGAGCACGATTCGCGTGATCCAGTCGTGGCATACTGGTCACGCCTGTACGCTCTCCAGTCCGGACTACGTTTGTCCACCAAACAACCGGAGGAAACAAATCTACTGATTGGCATTATGACATGGCTCGAGGTAGCCAAAAAGGAAAATCTCAGTAACGAAGCAATCACAAATGAGGTCGTTGCGCAGGCCTATCTGGAGAACTACGCACTTAAATTGTTCACATATGCAGATCAACAGGATCGGGCATCTAATTTTGGTAAAAATGTTGTGAAGGCCTTTTACTCGGCAGGCATGATCTACGATGTGCTGCTAACGTTTGGTGAGCTCAGTATTGAGGCTCAGAAGAACAGCAAGTATGCTAAATGGAAGGCAGCCTATATACACAATTGTCTGAAGAATGGTGAAACACCGCTGCCTGGACCAATGGTCGATCAAGAAGAAGAGAGCACTGGCGGTGATGTTGCATCGGGTAGTGTGGATAATAATGATGAAGCAGCAGTTCAACCCGAGCCACTGCCTAGACAGCAACCCGTCGATCAACCGTGGCAGCCGCCAAGTACTGGAGCCAGTACACAGCCACCACCGCCTGTGTATGATCCAAATATGCTTCCATCACCACCCGTTGATCCGGAGCCCAAGAATCCCGGTGGATTTCAGCCGTACCTTGCACCATCTCATACGCCGTTTACTACGTACGATCCAGCAGGCGAAGCAGCCGGAGGCAGTAAGTCAACAGCTGCAGATTTTTCGCTAACCCCCGATCAACTGGTCAAAGCTCAGAAGTACTGCAAATGGGCAGGTAGTGCTCTGAACTATGATGACATCAAGACAGCCATTGAAAATCTACAGAAGGGTTTGCGTCTTCTGCAGACCGGTCAGGACAGCTAGAGCTTTTAATCAAGTATTGTGTATTTTCTTTATAAAAATTCTAGTTATTTGATCCGATATTAGATCAAGGTTAAGTGCACACTAACTATACACAATAAAATTAAAAAAGCTTTGTAAACACAAGATACATAAATATATATATATACTAATAAAATATATAATACACAAGTGGTTTATTATATAATTTCACAGCTTTAGCAAAACAACAGTTAAGTGAAACAATTCCGGTGATAATATTTTTGAACATGCTTTTGTGATAAGTGCAATTATAAAGTTTAAAAGACATACAAATAGAAGCATTGTTGGAAAATCTTACCTTTCGAAAGAAAACTCCTGTTAAAAGAAAAAATATAAAACATAACATATTTGCAATTATAATATTTGTAATTTAATAAAAAAAATACCTTGAACTCTGCCAAATACTTCGAAGTCACTAGAGAATAGTTGATCCGCAGACATTTCGGGTATCTAGACAAGATTGAATTATAAATATATATAAACGATTAACTTGATTAACTTGGTAAAAAACTAGTTTGTGTTGAAGGAAAACCCACGACAAACATGTTTGAGCAAACAATAACAAAATATATACAATTCATATGTGAATCTCACTAAATTTTCGCAAATTTTATTTTCTAGACGTAAATAAAAACCTTATTTGCGATCAAATTTTTGATGATAAACGATAATATAATTTACTGTTATTTACCTCTTTATTCAGTAACAAATAATCACTATAATATATATTTAATCGATTTAATAAATCTGCTTGAAAATTATACGAAATATAAATCAAACGTCAATGCGGTTCAACCTTAAATACGAGCTACTCACAGACTACTGAGCTAGTGGATGGATTCTCAATGCACGTGAATTCTAATACAACATATACAAATTAATCGAAAAAAAAGTTTTAAAAACATCCGTATATTATATTATAAAATCATAAAATTGTAATAAAAACAATTTAAAAACCCATTAAAAATTGAATAATCTTAATCAAACAACTTAAAAAACAGATTCCAAATAAATGCATCTCTCTGTTAGGCACGACGCGAATTTGGGGTTACTGGCACAACAATTAAACGCCACCCTTAAAATTGCTCAAAGGATAGTGTTCCTTGTGCTTGCTGACATGATCCTCCATCTCACGCAGTTGATTCCTAAACATTAAAAAAGTTTGAATAAATGTGAGACTTTTGCAGGCAATTTCAAACTACACACTTCAAGTGTTGCGGCATATCTTGATAGACGTCATTGAACATTTCACGCCAGTCCGGTTTAGGTTTCTTCTCCGAGGCCGAGATCTGAGACAGAATTTGCTTGCGAACCTGCTTGACGTATGCATTCTCATCGTCCTCGTTCCACCAGCCACGATTAATAATGTAGTTTTTAAGCTTTGAAATTGGATGCTCAACGGTGTTCCATACTTCTAGATCTTCGGCCGACCGATAGGCAGTACTGTCGTCCGAGGTGGAGTGATGGCCAACGCTAGAAAAAGGTACATTGTAAGATTATCACAATATTGAACAGATGAACGTTAAAAATTACCGGTAAGCCATAGACTCAAAAATAATGGGCTTATTATGTTTCATGACGTATTCACGGGCAATTTTTGTGGCATTGTACACAGCGAAAATATCGGTGCCATCCACTCGAATTCCAGGAATACCGTAACCGATGCCACGACCAGCGATTCCGTCACCTTTGTATTGTTCCGAGGATGGGGTCGAAATAGCAAAACCATTATTTCGGCTAAAAACATAAGAAAATTTTATTATATAAAATATTATGAATATTTAAAACACTTACCAGAAAAGAATGATTGGACAATTCAGTGTAGCAGCAAAATTGAAGGCAGCATGTGCGTCTCCCTCCGAAGCAGCTCCCTCCCCAAAGTATGTGATTACACAGCGATCATTTCCAGGTCTGCGCTTAAGAGCGTACGCAGCACCGACAGCCTGTGGCATCTGAGTAGCTGTAAAGACCATTCGAAAATACAATTTCTATCAACAATTACTCTCAATAAATCATTTACCCAAAGTACTGGAAATCGTCACGAAGTTAAGTTTCTTCGAACCATAATGTACCGGCATCTGTCTGCCTTTCCCCTCATCGTCAACATTTCCATAGCACTGATCGACAAAATCCGAGATCGTGAAACCACGCCAGACCAGAACACCGGCCTCACGATATTGTGCATATACCAAATCACGATCGGACAGACCAGCCGAGCTGCCGATCTGTGCTGCTTCCTCACCCGAATTTGTCATATAAAATGAAATACGACCCTGACGCTGTGATTCATACAGAATCTTGTCCATCGTGTTCAACAATACCATGTCACGGAACATCTTTTGTACGACGTCCCTACCGAGTTTAGGATCCTGTGTATCATCAAGAATTCTACCGTTACGGTCCAATACACGGTAAATAGGAATTGGGTCCTGGTTTTCTGGCATCGTAAGATCGGGTCGAAGTACAATCGGAGCCGTTGCACCTGGAAATACAACCTGATCTGTGACCACGTCTGTCTGTTTGGCAGCATGCTGTTTTAGAACAACCGTAGAGGAGAGTTTCTGCAAAAATGGGAATATCTAAATTATTAAATATAACCTCTGAAAAGAATTTTCTTTATATTCACCCTGAACGTCTGTATCTGAGCCAAACTGCGGCTAACATAGTTGACACCTCGTACAAGGACCATTATTCTATTGAACACACACTGTCTAGGTTATGTAATTAAAAACACGACACACGGTGACGAACTTTTATCGCGCACAGACTGGAGTCGACAAATAGGAAATAATCTAATATTCTTTTTTTTGCTTGATATAGCGTGTTTTTGGATGAATGTTGTCGTTTGCGCATGCGCACATGGATTATATGTATATAAATACGTCACAAGTCACAAGCGATAAGAAATGTCAAAACAAAAATAAACTTTGGGCTGCGTTCTGAAAATTAGTTTTTAGGGTGATCGCGTTATGTCTAGAATACAGAGTATTTTTGTGAACTTGTATTTTAATTTTATTTAGGAAATTGTAGTTAAACTGAATGTGTGAGGCTTCCTTGCCTGACGTAATTACGGTTTTAATTTTGAACTTGGTCCAGAATATGAAGTCAATAAATCTCTGGAATTAATTAAATTGTTGTTTAATGTCCAAAAAGAAACCATGAGTAAAAAGCTCCAAAGTAGCGATTTAGGCTGATTATCTCAACATCAAACTATTGATAAAACAGTTTTATATAACAGTTCTATCTAAGTGTTTCAATGCGTAATCATATGCGTCAAACGCCATGCGTAATAAACTTATCGACACATATTTTGCCCAATTAATACAAACCGAGACCTCTTTCTGTTTACATTTGCACGTACAGAAGTTGACAGATTTTAGTACGACTAAGTAGCGCACTGAGTAAAAGTGGTACACTATTAGTACAAGTGTCCCGTTGGTTGTGGTTGTTGATGTTCAAAGTGAGTATCGTGAGTCACGTGACGATAGCACCCTGATGTGAATAATACAGAATATAGAAATAATCATATGCGGTTAAAAACATAAATTATACACAATGAGGTCAACCACAACACACGTCAAACTGTGTAAGACATTCTCTACGTAAGAGCTGTTATGATACGACGTCTCTTAAAATGTTCACAAATCAAAGCAGTCCTTACGTAAGAGAGTCTCTTACGTAGTTTGACGTTTGTTGTGGTAGACCCCAATGTGTCGCATCTAATAAATAAGATACAAAAAAATTAATTAATTTCATTTGTTAATAAATGATACTGATTGCTGACAAAAATGAGAATATATAGATAGAATATTCCTGGTATTTACAAATTCTATTTAATGAGACTAAACATTTATATATATGTAATTGACCTGAGAATTGCAGGCGAATATTTATAGCAACATTTATGTATTTTCTTATTCATAAATTTCATGGAATTTTTCGTAAACGTAATTATTTATTTAAAACAGATAAAATAAAAATAATTGTTTTTTCTTAATTACGGATTCCCACGACTGGTCGGTAACGACTCATATCGTCATTCAACGGGCATTGCGTTAGGATTTAAATTTCAACAACAAAAGTACACAAAAACAAATACTTTGACGTTTAACACTATAACTGGCCAAAATTTGACCATGACGCTAACACTGGATCTTCACGAGACTTTTTTATGGCAAGACTTTTGTTATGAAATAGTCTTGTGGAGACAGCAAAAAGGCATGACATAAATTATGTCTACGAAAATGTCCGGACTTTTTGTCTTGCCATTTCTATGTCTTTCGGCCGACTTTTTTTGATGTTTCAGAGTTTCAGCAAATAATATTCAGAATTATTATATATAATATTTATTTTTAAAAGACTTCTGTTTTGCAAATGTCAAAAAATGTTTGTGAAACATCTGTGTGCGTGTTCCAAATCCGTCGCACATTTTGGACATTATTTGACGTTTCTGGGTAGCGAAAGGTAAAAATGTCATATTTTCGAAGATAACTTAGTAGAAAATACTGAGGAAAATACTATTAAATATGGGCTAAATATATTTAAATTGTTTTTCTTGTGCTTTTACTTACCATTCTAAGTAAAAAAAATAATGAAACTCTTTATTATGGTAATTTACCTTACAAAATACAGATTTGACAGCGTTTATCCCCATTTACCTCTACAATGTGTCCGCTTGACCCAACATTCGAAAACCCACTCACGTAAACGTAACGTAAAGTGCTTTTAAATTTATTTATTTGTTTTATGGAAAAGCTGTTTTTTTCAAATAATGTATAAGGAAGCTTGGAATAAGCCATAGAAATCTCTTTAAACTTAAAAACAGGCTTACTATAAATTATATATACTAAATAGAATGGCTAAAAACGATATAATTAGTATTTTGAAGCTATGAGTGTACAAGATCGTGGCCACGACTGTATACAGTAACACACATACTAAAAAAAACAAACAATTAACGTAAAGACGTCTCACAATTGACGACTGAATGAAAGAGAAAGCTTCTCACGACGTACGTTACACAGCATAACCAACCCCCACTACATTTGTCCAGTAACGCTTTGCTTATTTCAAGAAAACACACACACATGCAACAATAACATCGTCTCTGCATGTGTATATGTAAAGAAATAACATTAAAACGTATCCACACACACACAAAAATAACATATAGTATTATAAAACTAAAAGCATATACACGGAATGAAGGCAAGCAAAAATGATGGCTGGTATATTTACGAATATCAAACAAGTACATCAGAAATCACCACTAGAACCAGTCTGCAACGAGCAACTGTCTGCGGTGGATCGTAAAAAAAAAATAAAGTTTTTTTTTAAGATAATAAAAGTGATTGCATTAAAAACTAACCGGACGAGCGAGGTTTCTGAGATTACGCAGCAACATAAATAAACGGTGAATTTGCATGTCTTAAATATTATCAACCTATATATTTACGGTTTGTTTTTTTGTTGCGCCGGATATTGTGTCTGAAAAGAGAGTGAAAATTATAAGTGCAATGAAAAAAAAAATATAATGTGTGAATATATATATCTAGACCGATCGAGAGTTAAATGTTGTGTTTTTTTCGAATAAATGTTTTTGTTTGAGTGTGCGTGTAATACATTTTATAAGAACCGTTAAAGGTTAAACAGATTTTATTATTACTTTAACATTTATAGAAGTAGTTCTATTTTAATTTTAAATGACAGAATTAAATTACATATATCCTTCTCTTTCTAATTTGTCCATTTATTCGTTTCTTTTGTGAAATGTGGATCGCACTGAATAAAAAATCAACATTTTAATTAAATACAGTTTATTTAAAATTGCAGTTAATGTAATTACTATTGATTGTATGCTGTCTTATTAAATTGTTTTAAATATGATCGCATGACAATGAAATACGTCATTGTCAGATAAATGCCTATATCCTTTTAATGCATTAAATTCGTAAGTATATAAATAGTATACAAATATTTAAAGATATATGTTGGTTTCTTAAAATGCATGGTTCATCGCCATATAAGCCATCGCCAAGAATGACCTTTGCGGGGTTTTCCAATTTTACATTTGTTATTATATATAATATTATAAATATATACATTTATAATTTGATCACGTTCTGCTTACGACAGACTAAACAAGTGTTACGTAATATTATATTATATACATTTTAACTACCAATTATTATTTGATGGAATATTTTGTGTAGTTGTGTATATTCTAATTTTATATTTGTTTATATTGGCTTTAATCAATTATTTATAGAGATGAAAGAGGCTCGTCGCGTTAAACATAAGAATATCGATATTTTACAGTTTTATTACCACCCCTAAAGAGTATACGATTTACGATTTATATTTCAAAAATGTATCGACATTTGCAGATTATCGCACGTAGCGTACGTACGTGTGTCAGTAGACAACTAAATCTGGGGATTTCTTGGTTTTTATCGTATTTATGGCACCACAGACATTGTTTTGGCCGAGTGCATCATAATTTTCTTGTCATTTGACTATATATAGTATATAACATTATTAAAAAAAGTTACCGCCTTAAATCACTTTATTATAGAGCGAGTTTATAAAAATTGTATATCGTGCGTTAAAAATTGCAGATCGACACGTTCAGTTTTTATTGTCAAATAGGTTAAATTTGTTTAATTATTATGTTTAATATTCTTACATTCATGTTATTAACATTATTTATTTATATTAATATAAATACGACAGAACAATACTTATGAACTTATGAACAATAATATGAAATAATACCGCAATATTTGTGTAACGCACGTACACTACATTTGGGTTGCGTTCTAAAATAGTTGCTTCATTTGCGTAGCTAGCGTGTGAATTTGTGCACAGATCTAGCACTGATCTAGTTAATATATAGTTTAAATGGAAAATTCGAGCATCTTGTAGAATCCAATAGTATTTTTTGATCGGGATTAAAGTCTTATCAATTTTTCTTTTAAACATGCCTTTTAAAAGGGTGACTGCAAGTATGTTACATAATTGTTTCCTAATTACTGATGAATTATTGGTTTCTAGTCAAAATGGCGCCAGTCATTGAATAAAATGTATAAAAAACACATTTGGGAATTTTGAGAAATTTTGATAACATAACACACGCCTTTACTTTGCAACCACATCGGTAGATTTTTCTCTTCTTTATAAAAAGTAACGTGATCAATAAATGTTTGCAAAATATACGAAAAAAAAAAATATATCCAATTATGGTTTTAAGCCAAAACACAAAGAGGGTGTCTGGCCGCAAAGTGCAGCTGGAAAACATTAATGCAGGAAAGGCCATCGCAGATGTGATTCGTACTTGTTTGGGACCTCAGGCCATGTTGAAGATGTGGATGGACCCAATGGGTGGCATCTGCATGACCAACGACGGAAATGCAATCCTGCGTGAGATCACCGTACAGCACCCGGCCGCCAAGAGCATGATCGAAATTGCTCGCACACAAGACGAAGAAGTTGGTGATGGTACCACTTCCGTTATTGTGCTGGCCGGCGAGATGTTGTCCGTTGCTGAGCCCTTCCTGACCCAGAACATTCATCCCACCGTTATCATTCGTGCTTTCCGTGAAGCTCTTGAGGATATTGTTGTCTTGTTGCAGACCAAGTTAAGCATTGCTCTGGATCGCAATGACAAGACACCCCTTCACGAAGTCATCAAGTCACGTCTGGTTGCTGGTGCAATCGAAATGGCTCTTTCAAATGCATGGACCCGCAAAGGAGCACAATACCGTGCCGTTGCTAGTGCTCTGGAGATTATCCCACGCACATTGGCCCAGAACTGTGGTGCCAACACAATCCGTACCCTGACCGCAATGCGTGCCAAACATGCATCACACGTTAGGGAAGGAATCTGCACCTGGGGTATTGATGGTGAGACCTGTGAGCTGGTCGACATGAATGTTCGTGGAATCTGGGAACCATTGTCCGTGAAGCTGCAGGTATTCAAGACAGCCGTTGATACCGCCATTTTGTTGTTGCGCATCGTGTTCGGGACAAAGAAGACCAGAACATTCTAAAACGTGAGAAATTATTCCAAAAATCTTATTTAAATATGTAAATATAGATGTCTGCAAAAATATTTTATATAATACTCGTATAAAAGCTGATGCGGAAGCAAATTATTCAATGTCACATTTAAAAATCATCGAAATATTATCAAAGTCACAAAGGTCACTTTTTTCAATCGTTGCGTTCCAAGATTATCGCTGTAATTTCCTTCAAAATTTGTGTTTTAGTAATTATGTGCCGGGAATTTTAAAAAAAATAAAACAATGCATATCGAGAAACAAAAATTGGTTAAATTAATTATTGATATACTTTCGCAATTTCTTTGACATTTTCATGGAAGAAAGTTTGAACTTAATAACAACAAAAAGGTTAATAATATCGCATATCTAGAAACAAAATCAATCAAATTAATTATTGATATACTTTGCCAATTTGTTTGACATTTTCATGGATGAAACAAAATGGTCAAATAAATGATTACTTTACTTTGCCAATTTGTTTGACATTCTCAAAGAAAATAAAAAGTTTTGAACTCAAAAACAAATGCATTTATGGTTGAATGCAACTTTAAAAATGCAATGTTAATGCAAATATTTTTATAATTTATGCAATCTCTACATTATTATGCATTTGCACGAATATGCTGATGCTTTTTATATGTACATACGTGTACATATATAAAAATACATTTTTTTTTTATATGCTACAAACAAATAATATAATCTATTTTTGTATATATGTATATATTGATAAGCGGCTCGAATCATATTGCATATATAATATATTATATGTTTATAGGCATATTAAATAAAAAAAACATTGTATATAAAACATTTGATGGAATTAGCATAAATGTTATGTAACGCACGACCAAACAGATATAAACGGTTTTGTTGAGTTTATAAATATATTACATTTTTATATGTATATATATATATATATATGTGTGAATTCTCATACACTAAATAATAGTAAATACTAAACCTTGTAGTTTGTTGTGTGCGGCTCACATACAACAACAATAGAAAGCGGCAACACTGCAAATGTAGGTGCGAGCATTCGAAAGAAGAATAACACGAGGAATAACATTGCAAATTGTATAAGATATA